>CM046064.1:32058012-32142040 GCA_025215515.1 Schistosoma japonicum | reverse complement strand
GCCTAGACGTTGCTATCCCATTAAAGCTCTGTATGCGATCAAATATAATTACTCTTCCAGTCTTTAGTGCCTTCTGATTTCTCATTCGTAAGAGTGGGTCCTTTTGATAGAAGTGGCTTTAATTAAACGATAAGCGTAACTTAATCATATTTCTGGGTACACTTCAACATGTCTAGAAAAAATCTACGACTCACAGGAACAAAGACATTTAACAGCGCCATCGCTAAGCATCCAATTGACACAGGACACCAAATTGATATTAATGAATCATTTAAAGTGTTCAATAGACAAAAGACTTCAAATCTAAATATATGGCGAAGCAATTGCCATTAAACGATTGAGACCAAACTTATGTGTTTAAAAAGAAACTGTAGTAAGCATTTATTTACCCTGGTAACTTAAGTTCCCCGTTATTGTTTTCATAGTTATAATTCTCTCGCTAAGTTTCTTTTCATACATTTTCTCTTTTGATCAGACTTAACGATTCCTTTATTGGTTACATAATCGTTTTTTAGATGGTTAAGTTCAACTTTGGTGTTTAATCAGGTCATTTAAAGTCATTTAATAACTGAGTTTTATTCACTTTATTCTCAAATATTTCAAGCCACTTCTTATTGTGTAATCATTTGACCTCTGATCTCTGTTTTGCCTTCTGGTACCTTCTCTTGGATCGTGTATATATTGACAGCATTTTCTCCAACATTTTAAGCCATGTTCACATGTTTATGTAATCTTGATTTCAACTAACTCCATCGGTTCTCATCAGCATGTTAAAACTTGTTTCGAATATTAATCATGTCAAACATTATTCTAGGTTGTATGCAGCTGATGAGAAACCAACGAAATGAAATGAATTCATCTTATTCTGCACAAATATTTGTTCTTGCTCTCACGAAAATCAAATTGGCTCAGACTACTTGAGAATAATAAGTAGTAAGACGCAATACAAAAGAGAAACATTTAAATGAATCACAAACTTTCTTCATTTTAATGAAATAGTAGTTTGGACAGCTTCAACATGATGAGAGTTACCGATGACAATCAATGGTAATATTACTCTTACAAGTTGTGAGTATACACCTTGACATGTTTATTGGATACATTCTGATAAAACAGCGTTTTGCAGGACTGACGATGTAACTGGTCTGTTGTATCTCCCATTCTAAATATGTCTGAAAAAATCCTTCCAAACTCAACAATGAAACAATCATGATGTATTACCTATGTATATTATGATGTGGACTACGGCCTATCACGATATATGGATTCAACAACCTTGACAGGAGCCATTAGAAGAAAACTCGGACGCTAAAGTCGTTCTATGCCCACACATCTACCCTGTGACTTCATGTCCCAAAACAGAAGATAAGAATACACGATAGATGAGCTAATAACAAACCAGTCAAATTGTGTTTTACGCATTTGTTTATATGCCTGCATAACGCAGTCACACAGCGGAATAATAAGAAGAATAGCAATTATGCAACAGAATTCACTAGACAGCTGTTTCGTTCTAGTATGGAAATCCTTAACAGTAAGTATCGACGAGCACAGAACATTCAGATTTTACGTTGAATTTCAAACAGTTAGATCACTGATCAGACAACCAGCGGTTAATAGATCAATGAAAAAATTAGTTTTGGTTAATGAACTAATTAAAAGGCTTCCTGATTGAAGAAACTCTATTACAATATTTTAGTGAAATAACTTGTTTTATCCAATACTGTACTTATTTCTTAGGGTGGTTGATGTGTAGACAAGGCACAAGGTTGATGTCAAGCAGTTAGGAATAATGATATGATTGACTGTTTATTAAAGTTCATTTGTTTTCAGATCAATTGGATTACGGTCATGATAAGTAGAAGGAAAACATCAACTGTGAATAAACTTTACCAAAGTTACTATGAATTAATCTAATGCAAGTTGAATACAAGATCACAATGAATTAATTAATACAACTAGATGTTATAGAATTTACATTTGAGCAATTTTTGCATTTGGGTGAAGATAACCCATATTGGTTTATATGAAAACCTGATAAGAGATTAACAAATCAAAGTTACTAATTTGAATCCGTACAGAATGTATTGGCTTGTTTTTCTGCACTTGTACTTTCATCAGATAGCGGTGTGAGATGGGGAAGGGGGTGGAGACTTGAAAAATTCAACATAATAATTCCAAATATTATTGTCGTCAAAAAAATAGAATCTTTCTCCCATTTGTTTAATAATAACAATCACAAATGAGAATCAGTAAAATTTCACAAAGTATATAACATCTTGTTAGCTGATGATATTCTAATAACATTAAGATCGCTGATCGTTATTAGTAGAGTGTGATGTTGTGTGATACGATGAAGAATTGGAACAATTAAATATATACTAACTCACCATTTTATTACTTGTGATTTCCATCGCGATTTCTAATTTTATTTCCCGGATTTTAGAAGAAGAGGGCGTGGTGATGCTTAGAGAAATGAGAGCTTATAGTTGAGTGTGTGGTGATACATTCCACTTGGGAATTCTATTATTGGATCACAACGCAGTGGTACACAGTGTTGAATGTTTGCCCACCTGATGTCTCTGCGTCTGAACCTGGGGTGCGCACTGATGAGGGATTCCATACCAGAACGAGACAGCTGTTCACTGCTCCCTACTTTTCAAACGTACTCTGCCAACAACAATCTCTGTCATAAATATATATAGAATCAATTAAACATTCCAATCTCCACAAAAATAACCATCTCAATTGAATCTCATAAATGTTTTATAAATATGACTATAATGACTAGAGTTAAAAGTGTAGTTGATATGTAGTGATGTGAGCATTGTTCTTTTCATCTTGAAATATTATAACTATCTTTTTATTTCTTAAGGTCATGAGAATACCGTAATATTTAAAAAAAAAACAATCAGGACATTTTTGTTGTAACGTAATTAATTTCTACTTTTGTGCATGGAATAATTCAATGAATTTCTTAGTAAATTACATAAGAGATACCATGAAATAAAGCAGATTGTCTACATTTACCTAACCTCTAGTTACCTATTATCTATAAATGTTGTATATCATACAAACAATAGAAAATTTGGGAAGGTTTCCCAATTCAAACATGACTGGAACTAGTGGATGGAAGAAGATGATTCAATTGTAGTTTATTTATCCCCTGATTATCACAAAAACAAGAAGATTATTGACATAAAAGAATTTTTCTATATTGTAAAATAAATTACAGTACGTATTTTATTGAGAGAATGTTTGGTAATGTAACATGATTAGAGTTAAGTGTATATTACATACTGATAATATCAACAGCAGAAATCATAGAGACTGGGAAGCACGGAATGAATGTACTATCATCAACCAATCATTGCCCACATAAGCTGAATGCATAAGTTAGTTCCTAAATGTAGTCACTATTGCACACCACTGAAAAATCCTATAATACGTTCAGTTAATTATTATGCTCCTTCGTATTCAATGATTTGTTCACGACCTCATTCACTTAAGTGGTGATGAAACTGATTTAGAAATCGTCCATACACTTCTTATTCATCATTTTATCGTTATATAATCGTTTCTTTTAACAACTGATAATTTCTAAACTTTTCATTTGGTCTCCTTATTCCGTGGTATCAACTTGTGTAATCAACTATATACGAAATTTAATTCACAAATTTTCACTATTCACTTAATACGCAATCATTGTAAAGAATCGGTTGAGTTGCACAACTAACATGAGTTTGCATTTTTCCAACTTCATCGCTATATAATCATTCTTAATTAACTTTACATTCGGTGTTATAATAATAATTACTATTATCATTACATTACTATTTATTTAACACCGCTTACTTGTATTGAATCTATGCACAAATGATAGGTTGTATATTATCATAATTGGATGTCGTGGCGACATTTGACCATCAATTTGGATATCGCAAAGTAATCTGAATTAAACAACCCATGGTTACCAA
Organism: Schistosoma japonicum; assembly: GCA_025215515.1. Classification (NCBI taxonomy): domain Eukaryota; kingdom Metazoa; phylum Platyhelminthes; class Trematoda; order Strigeidida; family Schistosomatidae; genus Schistosoma; species Schistosoma japonicum. The sequence goes on along the minus strand of CM046064.1, from coordinate 32,138,063 downwards.
GGCCTGACACGGGACAGCTGTTCCGTTCTAGCGATGTACTCTCCAGCGGTGCATACCCACGACCCTCTGACTCTGTGGCGAACGCCTTACTGTTAGACTACTGAGTCGGCTTCTAACGGCTAATATTTCTAATTCAATCAGTATATTATTGTTGTACCCGCATAAGGAACGTACTGCAAAAAGATTTGTTATTTTAAATGTCTTCATGAGATTATTTACTGAATGAAAACCAAAATGTGTTTCATCTTTTCAAGTTTAGGATAACTGTCAAATAATTAAGAGAGAAACTGTCTCCATATGCGTAAACATTTATGAAGAGCTATATTTCATAGCTATGAATTTCCAGACTCTCAACAGCAGGCAATTTGTAATTAGATCATTGTGCTCAGATACAATGTATTGTGATACAAAATCTTGGATGTACCAACAATAAAGCAAAATCTGACATCAATTGCTTGCACAGAATTTCATAATTTAGTTTTATTAGTTAGCAAGTAGCTTAAAAACAGAATTCAGTAGTCAGGGTTTTCCACTAATAACTCTAATTTGTCAATCTCTCTTGTCAATGTACATTCTCAGTAGATTGTTCCAATATTGTTACTCAGTTTAAAGTTTGAGTAAAGAAAACAATAAAGTCAAGTCACTGAAGATAATTTTCGACAATGTCCTACATTGATGTTATACAATCATATTTATAGTGAATTTTAAACGAAAATAAATATTCATTTATTGTAAATTAGCAAGTGATTACAACATAAATCCATTCAGTGGTTTCAGATATCACAGGAACCAACAGTGAGTTTCTTCATAATTTAATTATTGATTGGGAATTCTAAGATGGAAAATTATTTACTAACTGACACTTTGACATGGAATAAAGTGTACATTTATCCAAGCAGATACATCATTGCATAATTAAGGTAAACAGCATATTGTAAAAAATTCCTTCATTGAAATAGTCATTAGAATATATTGGATGAATATAGTCAATAGGTATTGAAAATCAGAAATCACTAGACATCTCTTTCGTTCTAGTATGGAAATCCTTAACAGTAAGTATCGACGAGCACAGAACATTCAGATTTTACGTTGAATTTCAAACAGTTAGATAACTGATCAGACAACCAGCGGTTAATAGATCAATGAAAAAATTAGTTTTGGTTAATGAACTAATTAAAAGGCTTCCTGATTGAAGAAACTCTATTACAATATTTTAGTGAAATAACTTGTTTTATCCAATACTGTACTTATTTCTTAGGGTGGTTGATGTGTAGACAAGGCACAAGGTTGATGTCAAGCAGTTAGGAATAATGATATGATTGACTGTTTATTAAAGTTCATTTGTTTTCAGATCAATTGGATTACGGTCATGATAAGTAGAAGGAAAACATCAACTGTGAATAAACTTTACAAAAGTTATTATGAATTAATCTAATGCAAGTTGAATACAAGATCACAATGAATTAATTAATACAACTAGATGTTATAGAATTTACATTTGAGCAATTTTTGCATTTGGGTGAAGATAACCCATATTGGTTTATATGAAAACCTGATAAGAGATTAACAAATCAAAGTTACTAATTTGAATCCGTACAGAATGTATTGGCTTGTTTTTCTGCACTTGTACTTTCATCAGATAGCGGTGTGAGATGGGGAAGGGAGTGGAGACTTGATAATCTCAACACAATAATTCCAATTATTATTGTCGTCAAACAAATACAATCTTACTCCCATTTGCTTAAGAATAACAATTACAAATGAAAATCAGTGAAAGTTCACAAAGTATAATACATCTTGTTAGGTGATGATATTCTGATAACTGTGAGATCGCTGATCGCAATTGGTAGATGGTGTTGATGGGTGAAACGATGAAGAATTGGCAAAATTAAATATAAACTAACTCACCAATTTATTACTTGTGTTTTCCATCGCAATTTCTATTATTACTTCCCGGATTTATGAGAGAAGAGTGCGTGGTGTTGCATGGAGAATTGATGGCTTCTAGTCGAGTGTGTGGTGATACATTCCACTTGGGAATTCTATTATTGGATGCCAACGCAGTAGTACAGAGTGTTGCATGTTTACCAACATGATTTATTGTTATATATTTAGTTGTAGTAGTAGCTTTGGTGTAACTGAGGACCAAAATTTCACATGATACATCACTAAATGCAGATGCAATAATCTACCGATATGCTTCTAAAAAGACAATGTGATTCCGCCTGCGTTTGAACAGCAAGGTAAAAATCGATATAGTGATGCATATACATCCGCCTAACGAGTACCGAATGAGACGAAACGCCCATCCTAAATTCTGCAGTTAGGTACACACAATTCTATATTAAAAAACTGGTATGAATGATTTCAGCGATTCTATTCTAAAGCGAATATGACTATTGTGATGACCTTTGCTGAGGAAGCTCCCCATCGGGACCTGCAATTTGACTATGACTTATAAAACTTTGGGAACAGCGATCAGTTGAAATGTCGCAGTGATTGAAACCTACATCAGAGGCATAGATAGACGGTACAAGCACCAACAAATGAGAGCTAAGACCGAGTTATTTACTAAATGTGAAACAATTGCTTTTATATATCACTTGTAGTAACAAACAGTAATAGAAAATATAGATTAATTAAACACTGGACCAAAGGTGTTATATGTATAAGCTGCGATAATGAAGGCATAATAGGGATACATTAATGATGGAAGAGTAACAAGTGTGATAACAGCTAACAAGTCTACGCAAAGCTGAAAATGTACGAAATTTAAACAGTATAGTTACTAAATATTCAACATATTCAGTGTAACATTAGGAGGTCCAGATACCAAGAAGGACAAACTCTGCAGCATATGATTTTGATTAACATTTCCGAATATTACTTCCTGGACCTTTGAGAAAAGAGTGCGTGGTGTTGCATAGAGTATTGAGGGCTTTTAGTCGGGTGTGTGGTGACACCTTCCACGTTATTATGAATACGATTGTAGACTGACATGTTAAATCATGCAAGCAACTAACCAGCACTATGTTATCAGACATAAATCACCCGCTTCATTTACATATTCCACCTTGTGTATCATGCGACAAAACGAGACGTAGATAAACTAGAATTCATGTACGTAAGAAAACGTGTAAAAACATTAATATTCCGTATCTGGCAAATATCTTATGGGATGAAGAAGTTATAAATGCCAATCTAATTAGACATCTGTACTCTCTAAATACACCTCATCAAAGAACATACAGACTCTGTTTCTTAAGTAACTGTAATCTCAATTTCGCATATAAAAACGCACATTATATTTATTTGCTTATTTACTTTTATTGATATTATATGTATATGTATAAATATTTGTCAGATGTGTGCATAGTAAAAGAGTAACTTGTTGAGATACTATTTCCTGAAAATTCATATTGTACTAAATGTGACATTGAATGAGGCTCTTATTATTGCTATTATTATGTGGATAAACGATTTATGATCCCCATTCAGATATCGAAAGAAAACTAGCAGTTTATGTGACTATCATTCAGTGGTGACGTACCCAGGAAAATGGTAATGTTACGGTTACACAGATCAAAGAGTGCGAGGTGTTGCATGGAGAATTGAGGGCTTCTAGTCGAGTGTGTGGTGATACATTCCACTTGGGAATTCTATTATTGGATCACAACGCAGTGGTACACAGTGTTGAATGTTTGCCCACCTGATGTCTCTGCGTCGAAATCCGGGATGCGCACTGATGAAGGATCCCATACCAGAACGAGACAGCTGTTCACTGCTCCCTACTTTTCGATCGTACTTTGCCAACAACAATCTCTGTCATAAATATATATAGAATCAATCAAACATTCCAATCTCCACAAAAATAACCATCTCAATTGAATCTCATAAATGTTTTATAAATATGACTATAATGACTAGAGTTAATAGTGTAGTTGATATGTAGTGATGTGAGCATTGTTCTTTTCATCTTGAAATATTATAACTATCTTTTTATTTCTTAAGGTCATGAGAATACCGTAATATTTAAAAAAAAAACAATCAGGACATTTTTGTTGTAACGTAATTAATTTCTACTTTTGTGCATGGAATAATTCAATGAATTTCTTAGTAAATTACATAAGAGATACCATGAAATAAAGCAGATTGTCTACATTTACCTAACCTCTAGTTACCTATTATCTATAAATGTTGTATATCATACAAACAATAGAAAATTTGGGAAGGTTTCCCAATTCAAACATGACTGGAACTAGTGGATGGAAGAAGATGATTCAATTGTAGTTTATTTATCCCCTGATTATCACAAAAACAAGAAGATTATTGACATAAAAGAATTTTTCTATATTGTAAAATAAATTACAGTACGTATTTTATTGAGAGAATGTTTGGTAATGTAACATGATTAGAGTTAAGTGTATATTACATACTGATAATATCAACAGCAGAAATCATAGAGACTGGGAAGCACGGAATGAATGTACTATCATCAACCAATCATTGCCCACATAAGCTGAATGCATAAGTTAGTTCCTAAATGTAGTCACTATTGCACACCACTGAAAAATCCTATAATACGTTCAGTTAATTATTATGCTCCTTCGTATTCAATGATTTGTTCACGACCTCATTCACTTAAGTGGTGATGAAACTGATTTAGAAATCGTCCATACACTTCTTATTCATCATTTTATCGTTATATAATCGTTTCTTTTAACAACTGATAATTTCTAAACTTTTCATTTGGTCTCCTTATTCCGTGGTATCAACTTGTGTAATCAACTATATACGAAATTTAATTCACAAATTTTCACTATTCACTTAATACGCAATCATTGTAAAGAATCGGTTGAGTTGCACAACTAACATGAGTTTGCATTTTTCCAACTTCATCGCTATATAATCATTCTTAATTAACTTTACATTCGGTGTTATAATAATAATTACTATTATCATTACATTACTATTTATTTAACACCGCTTACTTGTATTGAATCTATGCACAAATGATAGGTTGTATATTATCATAATTGGATGTCGTGGCGACATTTGACCATCAATTTGGATATCGCAAAGTAATCTGAATTAAACAACCCATGGTTACCAAGGCCTGACACGGGACAGCTGTTCCGTTCTAGCGATGTACTCTCCAGCGGTGCATACCCACGACCCTCTGACTCTGTGGCGAACGCCTTACTGTTAGACTACTGAGTCGGCTTCTAACGGCTAATATTTCTAATTCAATCAGTATATTATTGTTGTACCCGCATAAGGAACGTACTGCAAAAAGATTTGTTATTTTAAATGTCTTCATGAGATTATTTACTGAATGAAAACCAAAATGTGTTTCATCTTTTCAAGTTTAGGATAACTGTCAAATAATTAAGAGAGAAACTGTCTCCATATGCGTAAACATTTATGAAGAGCTATATTTCATAGCTATGAATTTCCAGACTCTCAACAGCAGGCAATTTGTAATTAGATCATTGTGCTCAGATACAATGTATTGTGATACACAATCTTGGATGTACCAACAATAAAGCAAAATCTGACATCAATTGCTTGCACAGAATTTCATAATTTAGTTTTATTAGTTAGCAAGTAGCTTAAAAACAGAATTCAGTAGTCAGGGTTTTCCACTAATAACTCTAATTTGTCAATCTCTCTTGTCAATGTACATTCTCAGTAGATTGTTCCAATATTGTTACTCAGTTTAAAGTTTGAGTAAAGAAAACAATAAAGTCAAGTCACTGAAGATAATTTTCGACAATGTCCTACATTGATGTTATACAATCATATTTATAGTGAATTTTAAACGAAAATAAATATTCATTTATTGTAAATTAGCAAGTGATTACAACATAAATCCATTCAGTGGTTTCAGATATCACAGGAACCAACAGTGAGTTTCTTCATAATTTAATTATTGATTGGGAATTCTAAGATGGAAAATTATTTACTAACTGACACTTTGACATGGAATAAAGTGTACATTTATCCAAGCAGATACATCATTGCATAATTAAGGTAAACAGCATATTGTAAAAAATTCCTTCATTGAAATAGTCATTAGAATATATTGGATGAATATAGTCAATAGGTATTGAAAATCAGAAATCACTAGACATCTCTTTCGTTCTAGTATGGAAATCCTTAACAGTAAGTATCGACGAGCACAGAACATTCAGATTTTACGTTGAATTTCAAACAGTTAGATAACTGATCAGACAACCAGCGGTTAATAGATCAATGAAAAAATTAGTTTTGGTTAATGAACTAATTAAAAGGCTTCCTGATTGAAGAAACTCTATTACAATATTTTAGTGAAATAACTTGTTTTATCCAATACTGTACTTATTTCTTAGGGTGGTTGATGTGTAGACAAGGCACAAGGTTGATGTCAAGCAGTTAGGAATAATGATATGATTGACTGTTTATTAAAGTTCATTTGTTTTCAGATCAATTGGATTACGGTCATGATAAGTAGAAGGAAAACATCAACTGTGAATAAACTTTACAAAAGTTATTATGAATTAATCTAATGCAAGTTGAATACAAGATCACAATGAGTTAATCAATACAACTAGATGTTATAGAATTTACATTTGAGCAATTTTTGCATTTGGGTGAAGATAACCCATATTGGTTTATATGAAAACCTGATAAGAGATTAACAAATCAAAGTTACTAATTTGAATCCGTACAGAATGTATTGGCTTGTTTTTCTGCACTTGTACTTTCATCAGATAGCGGTGTGAGATGGGGAAGGGGGTGGAGACTTGATAATCTCAACACAATAATTCCAATTATTATTGTCGTCAAAAAAATAGAATCTTTCTCCCATTTGCTTAAGAATAACAATTACAAATGAAAATCAGTGAAAGTTCACAAAGTATAATACATCTTGTTAGGTGATGATATTCTGATAACTGTGAGATCGCTGATCGCAATTGGTAGATGGTGTTGATGGGTGAAACGATGAAGAATTGGCAAAATTAAATATAAACTAACTCACCAATTTATTACTTGTGTTTTCCATCGCAATTTCTATTATTACTTCCCGGATTTATGAGAGAAGAGTGCGTGGTGTTGCATGGAGAATTGATGGCTTCTAGTCGAGTGTGTGGTGATACATTCCACTTGGGAATTCTATTATTGGATGCCAACGCAGTAGTACAGAGTGTTGCATGTTTACCAACATGATTTATTGTTATATATTTAGTTGTAGTAGTAGCTTTGGTGTAACTGAGGACCAAAATTTCACATGATACATCACTAAATGCAGATGCAATAATCTACCGATATGCTTCTAAAAAGACAATGTGATTCCGCCTGCGTTTGAACAGCAAGGTAAAAATCGATATAGTGATGCATATACATCCGCCTAACGAGTACCGAATGAGACGAAACGCCCATCCTAAATTCTGCAGTTAGGTACACACAATTCTATATTAAAAAACTGGTATGAATGATTTCAGCGATTCTATTCTAAAGCGAATATGACTATTGTGATGACCTTTGCTGAGGAAGCTCCCCATCGGGACCTGCAATTTGACTATGACTTATAAAACTTTGGGAACAGCGATCAGTTGAAATGTCGCAGTGATTGAAACCTACATCAGAGGCATAGATAGACGGTACAAGCACCAACAAATGAGAGCTAAGACCGAGTTATTTACTAAATGTGAAACAATTGCTTTTATATATCACTTGTAGTAACAAACAGTAATAGAAAATATAGATTAATTAAACACTGGACCAAAGGTGTTATATGTATAAGCTGCGATAATGAAGGCATAATAGGGATACATTAATGATGGAAGAGTAACAAGTGTGATAACAGCTAACAAGTCTACGCAAAGCTGAAAATGTACGAAATTTAAACAGTATAGTTACTAAATATTCAACATATTCAGTGTAACATTAGGAGGTCCAGATACCAAGAAGGACAAACTCTGCAGCATATGATTTTGATTAACATTTCCGAATATTACTTCCTGGACCTTTGAGAAAAGAGTGCGTGGTGTTGCATAGAGTATTGAGGGCTTTTAGTCGGGTGTGTGGTGACACCTTCCACGTTATTATGAATACGATTGTAGACTGACATGTTAAATCATGCAAGCAACTAACCAGCACTATGTTATCAGACATAAATCACCCGCTTCATTTACATATTCCACCTTGTGTATCATGCGACAAAACGAGACGTAGATAAACTAGAATTCATGTACGTAAGAAAACGTGTAAAAACATTAATATTCCGTATCTGGCAAATATCTTATGGGATGAAGAAGTTATAAATGCCAATCTAATTAGACATCTGTACTCTCTAAATACACCTCATCAAAGAACATACAGACTCTGTTTCTTAAGTAACTGTAATCTCAATTTCGCATATAAAAACGCACATTATATTTATTTGCTTATTTACTTTTATTGATATTATATGTATATGTATAAATATTTGTCAGATGTGTGCATAGTAAAAGAGTAACTTGTTGAGATACTATTTCCTGAAAATTCATATTGTACTAAATGTGACATTGAATGAGGCTCTTATTATTGCTATTATTATGTGGATAAACGATTTATGATCCCCATTCAGATATCGAAAGAAAACTAGCAGTTTATGTGACTATCATTCAGTGGTGACGTACCCAGGAAAATGGTAATGTTACGGTTACACAGATCAAAGAGTGCGAGGTGTTGCATGGAGAATTGAGGGCTTCTAGTCGAGTGTGTGGTGATACATTCCACTTGGGAATTCTATTATTGGATCCCAACGCAGTGGTACACAGTGTTGAATGTTTGCCCACCTGATGTCTCTGCGTCGGAATCTGGGGTGCGCACTGCTGAGGGATTCCATACCAGAACCGGACAGCTGTTCACTGCTCCCTACTTTTCGATCGTACTTTGCCAACAACAATCTCTGTCATAAATATATATAGAATCAATCAAACATTCCAATCTCCACAAAAATAACCATCTCAATTGAATCTCATAAATGTTTTATAAATATGACTATAATGACTAGAGTTAATAGTGTAGTTGATATGTAGTGATGTGAGCATTGTTCTTTTCATCTTGAAATATTATAACTATCTTTTTATTTCTTAAGGTCATGAGAATACCGTAATATTTAAAAAAAAAACAATCAGGACATTTTTGTTGTAACGTAACTAATTTCTACTTTTGTGCATGGAATAATTCAATGAATTTCTTAGTAAATTACATAAGAGATACCATGAAATAAAGCAGATTGTCTACATTTCACTAACCTCTAGTTACCTATTATCTATAAATGTTGTATATCATACAAACAATAGAAAATTTGGGAAGGTTTCCCAATTCAAACATGACTGGAACTAGTGGATGGAAGAAGATGATTCAATTGTAGTTTATTTATCCCCTGATTATCACAAAAACAAGAAGATTATTGACATAAAAGAATTTTTCTATATTGTAAAATAAATTACAGTACGTATTTTATTGAGAGAATGTTTGGTAATGTAACATGATTAGAGTTAAGTGTATATTACATACTGATAATATCAACAGCAGAAATCATAGAGACTGGGAAGCACGGAATGAATGTACTATCATCAACCAATCATTGCCCACATAAGCTGAATGCATAAGTTAGTTCCTAAATGTAGTCACTATTGCACACCACTGAAAAATCCTATAATACGTTCAGTTAATTATTATGCTCCTTCGTATTCAATGATTTGTTCACGACCTCATTCACTTAAGTGGTGATGAAACTGATTTAGAAATCGTCCATACACTTCTTATTCATCATTTTATCGTTATATAATCGTTTCTTTTAACAACTGATAATTTCTAAACTTTTCATTTGGTCTCCTTATTCCGTGGTATCAACTTGTGTAATCAACTATATACGAAATTTAATTCACAAATTTTCACTATTCACTTAATACGCAATCATTGTAAAGAATCGGTTGAGTTGCACAACTAACATGAGTTTGCATTTTTCCAACTTCATCGCTATATAATCATTCTTAATTAACTTTACATTCGGTGTTATAATAATAATTACTATTATCATTACATTACTATTTATTTAACACCGCTTACTTGTATTGAATCTATGCACAAATGATAGGTTGTATATTATCATAATTGGATGTCGTGGCGACATTTGACCATCAATTTGGATATCGCAAAGTAATCTGAATTAAACAACCCATGGTTACCAAGGCCTGACACGGGACAGCTGTTCCGTTCTAGCGATGTACTCTCCAGCGGTGCATACCCACGACCCTCTGACTCTGTGGCGAACGCCTTACTGTTAGACTACTGAGTCGGCTTCTAACGGCTAATATTTCTAATTCAATCAGTATATTATTGTTGTACCCGCATAAGGAACGTACTGCAAAAAGATTTGTTATTTTAAATGTCTTCATGAGATTATTTACTGAATGAAAACCAAAATGTGTTTCATCTTTTCAAGTTTAGGATAACTGTCAAATAATTAAGAGAGAAACTGTCTCCATATGCGTATATATTATATATATATGCGTTGTATATTATCATAATTGGATGTCGTGGCGACATTTGACCATCAATTTGGATATCGCAAAGTAATCTGAATTAAACAACCCATGGTTACCAAGGCCTGACACGGGACAGCTGTTCCGTTCTAGCCTGGTACTCTTCAGCGGTGCACACCCACGACCCTCTGACTCTGTGGCGAACGCCTTACCGTTAGACTACTGAGTCGGCTTCTAACGGCTAATATTTCTAATTCAATCAGTATATTATTGTTGTACCCGCATAAGAAACTTACTGCAAAGAGATAGTTATTCTCTGGATTTGTTATTTTTAATGTCTTCTTGAGGTTATTTACTGAATGAAAACCAAAATGTGTTTCATCTTTTCAAGTTTAGGATAACTGTCATATAATTAAGAGAGAAACTGTCTTCATATGCGTAAACATTTATGAAGAGCTATATTTCATAGCTATGAATTTCCAGACTCTCAACAGCAGGCAATTTGTAATTAGATCATTGTGCTCAGATACAATGTATTGTGATACACAATCTTGGATGTACCAACAATAAAGCGAAATCTGACATCAATTGCTTGCACAGAATTTCATAATTTAGTTTTATTAGTTAGCAAGTAGCTTAAAAACAGAATTCAGTAGTCAGGGTTTTCCACTAATAACTCTAATTTGTCAATCTCTCTTGTCAATGTACATTCTCAGTAGATTGTTCCAATATTGTTACTCAGTTTAAAGTTTGAGTAAAGAAAACAATAAAGTCAAGTCACTGAAGATAATTTTCGACAATGTCCTACATTGATGTTATACAATCATATTTATAGTGAATTTTAAACGAAAATAAATATTCATTTATTGTAAATTAGCAAGTGATTACAACATAAATCCATTCAGTGGTTTCAGATATCACAGGAACCAACAGTGAGTTTCTTCATAATTTAATTATTGATTGGGAATTCTAAGATGGAAAATTATTTACCAACTGACACTTTGACATGAAATAAAGTGTACATTTATCCAAGCAGATACATCATTGCATAATTAAGGTAAACAGCATATTGTAAAAAATTCTTTCATTGAAATAGTCATTAGAATATATTGGATGAATATAGTCAATACAATATAATCATAATGTGTACATTTGTAAATAATTTCTGGTATCATTTCATTGTTCATTACAAAGAGAATCTGGTAATTGAACAAAATCATTGACTAATCCAATTGGACGTAAATAATATGAAAAATATTCCAGCATATACATCATTTCAGGTGTTACATAATGAAAAGTAATGCCAACATCACTAAGTAATGACTAGGTAGTATTATCATTTCACGATGTTGTTGTTTGTGTTTATTGTCAGTGAACGATTGTAGAAGTAGAAAGTAATAAAGGTGAATTGTTAGTAAAACAAAACACATTAACATGGTTGATTATTTTATATAACTAGACGACTTTAGTTAGATGACCATTGCCAATCTGAAATACTTGTACAACTGTTATGCGCTAGTAAAGGATTCATTAAAAGTGTTCATCAACGATTCCATTGAAAGTCAAACCCAACTCAACCTTCAAACTTTGAGGTTAGTGCCTAATATTTGAATCGATAAGTAAGTATCCAACAGCTCATGTTTCTAACCAGTTAATTTGTGATGTACTGACCGACTATTAGTTACTGTTAATGGTTGGAAACTGCTTTACTTTTCACATGAATAAACCTTGTCACCTCATGGCTGTATAATGGAACTTCGAAATTAAAACTGTTACTAGTAAGCATATGATCCTTATTACTTTTGTTGTAGTCACAAAAACACCCAATTATATTGCATAATTATTTAACTACTATTGAAATACGATAAGTACTTAAGAGATTGTGAAGTCTAAACCATTGTAAGGTTCATTATATCTCTGTGAATCAATTAATATCATCTTTGTATATGATAGATGAACATTTTATGAATAAAGAGTTCATTACATTACTGTTTTAAATGAGTTCCAGCTTCAGGTGCAAATGCTGTATATGATTTTAAAACATTTTTGACTGATTCTACCTGCTTATGAAAAATATTGAAATGAATAAAGCACGATTCAAACTTACAACTATGTGCTTAAAAACTTAAGTGACTTGTAAATCATCGTTTTATTGATAAACAGTACAGTAAGCTATTTTAAGTGACTATTGGGTGAGTTTATTTTTACTTGTTCAGCTTATAAGCACTCGCTTTTGACAGGTTTCACGCAATTTCTTCAGAGATGTTGCTTTATTCTAAGAGTTCATTCGACTAGTGTGACGCTTAAATATAAACTTTTAAAAACTGTACAAAGCTCGTATGAGGACTAATAAATTTTGTGATTGGAGGGTGCTAAAGAATTGGAAGTAGTAGATACATTTAGTAACCCGAGAAAGCTCTTTTCATACGACCGAACAACTGACAGGAATAAATCCAGTACCACTGAAACAACCCATAAATTCACTAGTATATCAAAAACAAATTTCAAGATTGTCACAGATGACTGGGTAACATTTTCCAAGACTGGACTGCTGCTCCAACAACTTTGATGGTATTGTCCCATTCTTCTTGACAAATGATGACTGATTCACCTAATGAAGAGGAGGTCCCAAAGGAGTATCAACTTCTGACCTGCAACAAATTACCAGGTTCAGACGGCTTACACACCAACTTTTTAAAGAGATATGGCAAAATTTGGTCAGAAAACTGACAGGGTTGTCTGGTTAGTTTCTTCTTTTAAAAGAGTCTGTGCAGTTAATGTAACAACCATCAGAGATTAAATCTACTCTCAACCGCTTTTAAACTATTGGCTTCCGTCATACTTCACAAATTATGCAAAACCCATGAAAGATTGATTCTCTGGGAGCTGGTTGGTTTTTGATCAGGTCATAGATGCATTGATCAAAATTTCACCCTATATAAATTATTGGAACACCATTACATGTACTTCAGACCCACAATCATTACTTTTTGTGATATCAGAGTGACCTTAGATTAGTTGAATAAAACTGTGCCCTAGTATTACCAGTTGGAGATGAATGTGCCCGAGAACTTCACTAGCAGCTTAAAAGCTCTGTACACAAACACCTTAATCAGAATGGGGGTAAGCTACCTCTCTCCACTGTTGAATCCAAAATTGAGGTTAGGCAGTGTTGACTAATCTCATCATTCCTCTTTAACCTTCTTAACGATGACATTCCGGCAACAGCTTCGAAGGAAGTGGATTTGTTAGCTGGAGAAAGACATTTTGGTCTTGATTATGTAGATGACGTTATTCCTTTGCACATTAACACGCAAGCCATTCAAATTGCACTTAATACATCAGCAATTAGTATCTGTAGATATTGCGTATAATTTGTACCTTCCAAATGTAAATTGCTTTTTGAATTAGTGGCAGGGGTCTATACCTGCTTTCATTATTTGTAGTTAATCGTTAGAGGTAATAAAAAAGTTTATATATATAGGTATCTGTGTTCATTCTAGTGGTGGTGCATCAAAAGTGATCAGTCTTTACATAGGGAAAAAGAGGTCGGATTATGCCAGTCTGGGTCATCTTTGGCATTGTTGCGATATGAATTTGGATAGTGAATATTGGATTTGGTAACGCTTCGGTGAGACCACCTCTGCCTTATACAAGTGAACTATGTTTAACCATCGTTGTTTTTGAAAGATTGCTGGCATCCAATGTTTACATAACACCTGGAATACTAAAGTTTAGCAATGTTTGTTCGCATTCAGTAAAACACAATCCAACTGGTCTAACAATCTTGAAACATCAGCTTTAGTGGCTCTATCATGTTTCATTAATGTCATCTAAACGACTAACATGTCGAACATTATTTGCCAAGAATGGAATTACATGCAAAAACGGAGAGGCAATCACTTCAAGGTCTTTTATTCTCGACTGAAAACAAGCTGTATAGGATTGGTTTCTGTCGGACAGTTGAGTGTTTAGGATTGAGTTCTTGGAGATAGTGAAAAAATTGATGGCTTCAAACGTCGTTGAAAGGTAGTGGTGATCCTGTTTTAACTTTCCATCAAACTCTTTATAAAACTGAAGCGATCTTTCTCAATAAAAAGTATTTCTTGGCTATGTTTTGCACCAAATTATATCACTCATGTGATTTTGTTGCTGTTTCTTTATCCGCGTCTTTCGATAATGCTTCTCACTTTTCATTTCTCTACCGTATCATATTCCCGATTGTGTAATGCATGCAGTATTGAAAGCAAATTTGTGTCACAGAATCGTGTTCAAATCATTAGATAATAGTGGTCTCGTTAAGGAGTTTACGTGTTGCATTCTTGGATAAAACGTTTATATTCTGAAGCAACCAATGTTTTATATAAATGTATACATTGGATATCCAAGTGTATTAGATGCCATGTATTGTGTTAAAGTTGATGGGTGACTTTGAAACTTCTATACATACATCACTTATTCTGGTTTAGTTTATAATGACTGATTATCTTCCATTGTAGCGAAAACTTACTTTTTCTAACAGTGAACACTCACACCTGTTCTGAGGAATGAACCCAAGAATTTCATATTTCATCGAATGATGTTGTATTTAGATCAGTCTGTGGAAATTCAGTAGTCCGTATTTACGAGTCTAGTCAATCTGTGATACAGATCGACGATCTTCTAGCATCAGTAGGTGACCGTCATTTATACGATTCAGCGAACACCGTAGGGCAGTTAATAGTGATCACATACTTGTTATGATTATTTCATAGAAAGCTGAATAGTTCATATATCTTGGTATGATTCTTCAATCAGTTGTTCATAGTTTCAAAATAAGTGGTATGAATTTAATTATATAACAGTTTTACATTTTAACCGTATAGCTTATTATGTAACAGAATTACTTTCACCATATTCAATAACACGATACAGAACATTTATCAAAACACCATCGGTAATTAACAAAATCTAGTCTGTTAATTAGTGCACCCAGGTACAAATAGTGACTGAATTTGTTAGGGTCTTATTCTCCAGCCCATATAAAAGTTATTCCATCATATGTATCTGATCTTATTTAGTTCTCTAAGTGAACATCACAATCCCTGAGAATTTCACTTCGAAATGTACATACAAAGGTAAATATATGTGAAAATATGAACAGACGAAGTCAAAATTTACTTGGTGTGGTGCTGCGTATGAGAAATTTGAATCCAGCTCAACAGGGCGCCAATTCAATTTTAGATATGACTTAAAATTAAGAAATGCGTCAGGTGAATCATATTGAAATCGATCACGATTAAGTATATCATGTACATCGAATAGACGAACGCCAACTGCTTGTCCACAAATACCTAAATAAATTGTTACATAAGTATACAAATTAGCTATCATTCATGCAATCCTAGGTTCATATTCTTCATGGTTTTTTGACTATTTCAAATATAAATGTCATTCATTGTGTTTTCCTAACTCAAATTATTTGACTATATTCACATTTATCAACTACAAAATGAACTTACTATTAGTCAGGTTGTAGTTTACTTATAGAGCTAGATATGTTTTGTACATGAGTGTCAACTAGTCAAAACCTAGATCCAATGTTTCCTGTTAATTGCTTCTAACCTCTATTTCACATGGTGTGTGTGCGATCAGTAAGTACTAGACAACTAGTGGTACTGTTTACTACTTAGTAACTAATTCGTTTACTCGGAATGTATTTTTGCAGTATTGAAAAACGGTCAATATGACAGGTGCGTTTCCACGAATGTTTGTCTTACAAGTTATGTATGGTTAAAAATCAATAGCGTCACATTTCACTTTGAATACCACCACAATATAGCAAAATTTAAAGTTTCACATCACGCAAGAACTTGATATGGAAATCCACAGTAGTGTGAGTTAATGACTTTACAGGTAATCAAATCAGGGGTAACTGCTTAATCTGCAAACGTCGATTTTCCATCCATTGATTCACATTCCTAATTCACGACACAATGAAACCACTGTTTATTAATCAGCCGTCCCACATAGTGCGCATTCGCATTATTGAAAACCTAATAACGGTTAGTTAAGAAATTATGATAATATTCACTCTTGTAATATTAACGAGATAAAATTGATTCATCATATATTCAAGAATACAAAATTGTATGGACCAGAAATTGACAGTATAACTACGAAACTATTGTCAGTCAGACTTAATGATAAACCCCAGTTTAAATGGGCACGATGATGATAAAGAATTTCGCATAATATTGATTCTTCAATAACATGACTTTCAAGGACAAATATAGTGCCACAAATGACGTGCATTTGGAAAGAGACTAAAAATGAAGTATCATAGGCCTTAAATAACAGTGTTTTCGTAATTTCTAATTAGAATGTTTATCAGTAAAACTATTATGTACTGACTATAGGTACATTACAATAAAATTTCCGTTTAATACTATTAAATCCACTTACTCATCATTACATCTTCCCCGATCTCATCGTAAATTGAACAGTTAGGATGTTTATCAATTGACTTTTCTACAATATTTTTCAATGCTTCTCTAGATAGGATATAACCCGCACCGCCGGAAAAAAACCCATTTTGAACAATAGTCTAAAAGATAGAAAACGGTACGTAACGGAAAATAATAATTTGAAAGTTTACTGTTCTAAATATCCCTACTCGAATAAATTCTGTACATTCTGTGTACCTAAAATCTTCACTCTAATAAAATCGCTTTATAAATATTCAAAGGAGAAATGTAATGGCTTAATAATCCTTCATAGAATACAATTAAAATCAATGTATTTCTTATGTTATGTGAATCGTGACATTCATCACTTGTCTTAACATTCGTTCAGTTAGATTAATTATTGATATAATTAATGAATATGTATTTCATAAAGTCAATTTCACAGTTGACATGTTTACACACCACCCTGGGAAATAAGTCTCTTATGTATTATTGCACTTAGTTACTGTACGTCTTTACACAAAAGTCATGTGTTATATTTTTTGCATAACGCATGGAAAGAAGCTTGTTATCGTATTGAAATAGTCAACTCACTAAAGATAATCCTCTTTTCGACAATGTCCTACATTGATGTTATACAATCGTATTTATAGTGAATGTTAAGCGAAAATAAATATTCATTCATTGAAAATCAGAAAGTGATTACACCATAAATCTATTCAGTGGTTTAACACGTCGAGGAATTGTAATGTTAAGTTTTCTTTTCATTTTAGCATGATAAGAAATAATCGTTAATACCAATTGAACTGGTACAACATAGTGTTCGCTTTCGTATTTTAGTCAAAAGCAAAAGTATCATTCATATGTCTCTCGCGGAAACAGAAACCGCCAGTCAATTAAGAAAAGGCTTTCATGTGATATTATTGCAAATATGTCGATTTGTCTGCGTAGCTCATTAATCTAAGCTACACACCAGGAGTGCGAATTCGATGTAGATCCACTAGCTTATTTTTCAGCATACTGATATCAAAGTAGTGATTCTTAATAGGAGGCAAGTTATCACTGTCAAGTGAAACATTAGTGAACGGAGAAGTAAGATCAAGAGAAATCAGAGAGAGCTGCCCAAACTTTGTTGTAGTATATCCTATATCCAGTAGTCTGCAATAAAATAGAAATGTTTGTGATATTTCAGTGTTTTGGAAGCTGAATTTCCGACATTTTATGGCTTTCAGTTGTTCCTTAACTTCATCTAAGTGAGAACTTCACTTTATTATTGAAGAAACAAGCCTTCCGGTTTACCTTTTAAGGGAAATAAAGTGATAAAAATTGTGTAGCACGTATAATCCATGGTAATTCGCTTTAGATTGTAGTTTGATGCATTCTTGTTAACAACATAACCATTCGCAATTTTGGGCAACGGCAAATCTTGAAATGAAGCTACTGAACGCACAATATTTTACTAATGCAACTATCATCTTATGTATATATGTTTACACTTATACATGCATATGTATGAGATCCAAAACTTAAGTGGGTGCTTTCGATAGTGGTATTCTCTGAGCTAGCCATTGTTGTTACATCTACTGTATGTGTTACGCCATACTCCATTTCAGTCCATTCTAATGACCTTGTTAGTTGTTACTCAATTTTATGGGTTTTGATGTTAGCCTTTGTCTGTGTACTTTTGTAAGCTCTAGTTTTAACTGACCTCTGGCCATGTAATTGATTGACCTCTTCCATATAGGTCCACAGATTTAGTTGTGTGGGAGCATTTTGAGAGAAATTAATCAGTTGATAAACCAATTCATAAAGTTATTCACTGTCTGATTCAAGTTGGTGAATGCAAACTGCAGTCAGTCAGATCACATGGTAATCTCGATTAATGATTAAAAATCTTGAGTGACAATACCTAAAATAAGTTAAAATGGAGCAGATAAATTCATCCTCTATTCTACCTAAATTCTGAGTTTAAATTTTATTTCCCTCTTCCTATTCACCAATGTGCTTAATTTCTAATTATTTTAAGATTACAGATTCTACATTAATATTTCAACTCCTTTTAGACTCATCTAGATATTTAAATCTAGCTGTGCAGATGTAAAAGATTATTTCTGGTTCAGTTTCTTCAGACATCGTTCAATGATTGTGCAGATGTAAGAAGTCTGCATTAACAAATATGTGTTTTAATTGTAATTGACTGCATATCTAACTAACCTCCTTTGCCAAACTGACATTCAAATATAAAATACCACAAAAGACAATATATGAAATGAAGATATATATTATTTACCGGAAATCTATGTCCAAGCATAAACGGCATATCAGGTGAATAATGTTGTAAAGCATCTAATAAATTTTCCATAATTACATAAGTATCATCATCTGCTTTAAGAAAATAATCATAGTCATCACGAAATTGATAAATATAACGAAGTGCTGTACTTATTTTATTCCATAAGTACCTTCTCTCTTCTGGATACGCTAATTTTAATTCTGTTCATGTAAGAAAAATTAAAAAGTAATAATAATCATAACCGATGCTAAAATCAGATAATTACTTCGTCTAGAATAAAATGAACCCAAAAGGAAGACAAATTGTTGAACTATTGGAACGTGTGTTTAGTCGAAAGTATTTGACGTCTAATTCATGTTAGCTCTATTTATAATTCGATTACTTGATAACCTATCGGATATCTAAAGTCAAATAAAATGATCAGCTTAATAATGATTAGTTATTTTAAAAATTTAATTTAATTTAAAACATTTTCTGACAATAAAATGTGAAGCTTTTATTTAGTAATGTTTGTATCGTCCTGTTGATATTAAGGGCTGCAATCATAGTTTCCATATTGTACAACTTGAGCGGATTGTCACGATATAATGTTGTCATGAGATTTGTTATAGTGGAACTACGACTGGCAAGTGGAATACAAAATAACTGTTTTACCCAATCTGGATTACTTCTTATACATCCAGGTGTCGATCTCCACAAAAGGACTCGAATTCAGTCTATCCTATTTTACAGAATGATACGTTACTACTTGATGGACACAATCTGGTCAGCATCGAGAAGTAGATAGATATGATATTAGTTGCAATTCAGTGATTAATCAATGCAAATATCTCAGTTCTAAATCAATCACTCAGTGTCAACATCTCAGACTGTGGCAATGCCAAACAGAAGTTCAAAACTAGTAGGGAATATTAGTTGTTTGGAGGCTGTCCGTACTTCTTCATGAGAAATGTCAACTAGCACATGACCTAGATTAAACACGGTTTCCTACTAACCGTATCTAATCACCTTAAATTATAATATGTTGTATATAGATCAGTCGGTACAATGAACAAATTTACAAATATATCAAAGTGATTCATAATATTTGATATGAATAACCTCAAACTTTCGAGAATATATTGATTATTTACAGCATAGTATTATATCATAATAACCTTAATGGTTATCCTCTTTAACTGTGACGCAATCAAAACTCTTCCTAACATTGTGAACAGACGAGTTCTATTAAATGATAAATGATGAAATCAACTATTTTCAACATGCCGTGTACTGTCACACAGAGAATCAAAACTTTCGATTTTTATTTTATCATAAGTATTCATTTTAGATAGAAGAAATAATAACTCTTAAACTAATTCGTCTTACAATGTATTGTATCTACATTTGCAATAAACGGTAGTATCATGGATAAATCAACTTATTGTATATGAATATATACTAAAAGTAAGTTTATCAACAAATAATTTATCAATAGGTCGATTGGAAATCCTAGGATGACATTTGATCATTTTGTTGAAAACAGTCAGTAGTTAACCATTATTTGCATTGGTAACAGAATTATACGTTGCTACTCCGCCTGTAGCTCCTCTAGAGTTACTACCAGTGGCACGCCCGTGTGAAGGAGGAGGGTTGGACATGAAGCTAACGTTCTCATCCCGTGGAACACAAGCTTGTTAAAACAACACTAATTAGACTAAACAAACTAATCTATTTAAACTCTGCCCTGGGAGTGGAAGGAATGTTTATGACGCCTCCTGATGGAAGCTGAAATTCGTCGGAAGTCATGAGGTCAATGCTCCTTCTAACAACCAGATCGAAAATTCTAATGAGTACATGGAATGTTCGGACAATGTGGGAGATCAGGAAGACCAATCAAATAGCAGAATAGATCGAGAGATACAACTTGACAGTACTCGGAATCAGCGAAACCTATTAGATTCAAACTGGAAAGAAAACACTAGCTATGTGAAAGATGCTACTATACTCCGGCCACGAACAGGAAATCGCTCCACACACTAACCTACAAGCATTCTTATTTAATGCCTTATTTCCAACTTTTTTACAATGTTGGTGATGAACCACTATTTCAAAGTGCAATAGTGAATTCATGGCTTGTATGCAGCTAATAATATTTTAACAAATCTGCAAATGTCGTCGTTCCTACTTTGTTTAAATATGCATATACTGCTACTTACCAGCTACAGGAAGTACTGGATCGGGTTTCGCACTTGCAAATATATGTTTTGTACATCGTCTAGCCCACGTATTATGTACATGTATCGCTTTTTTATAATAATTCTCTGGATATGTTAAAATATAACACAATATCCTTATTTCATTATATAACTTTCTTGAATAATTTGTGCGAACTATAGAAAAAGAAAAGAACAATAATTATTAATTGGTATTGTGGTGACCGTTTAATTTGAATTTTCACGATATAGTCTACCCTCAATTTGGCAACTATTTAAATACCAGGGAGTATTGGACAGAGGTTTCATCCTAGTATGAGACTCCAAGGAGAAGTCTCTTTCACCACTAAACAGTTCTCCATGTAGCCTGATGTTCACGGGTTCAATTGTTACTTAGATTGTGGATTAATAGTTATATGACTAAGGTCTGTTAGGGATATGAAACTGCAACTAGTATTAGTTGATTACAACATCTAGTGAGAACTTGAACTTACTGTGAATATTTAACTGTGTATTGATGTCAAGTGAATCACGACTAGTTAATATATTGTTGTTGACTTGTGTATTGACGACTGAAATATTGCAGTCATAGTTACAATTTGTACCACTGTTATTATTATTAGTATTATCCTTATTGTCCACAATATTCTTCAAAATAAACTCTGTTAATTTATCGGATGAATAGTATTTTCTATTGTTATAGTGGCTGCATGGTAGTTGGTAGTTGAACTGCTTTCGAAATAATTCAGTATTGAATACTATTATTAAACCAGTTAACATTCCAAACAATAAACAGCAGACGACACGACATTTGGGATATACTTCAGATCCATTTTGACACTGCAATATTTTCATACATAGCTCAACAATTCGGAAGGTATGCATTTATGTATTTCAGAAATATTCTTTTGTTTGTTTAATCTAAGTACAGTGCTGCTTAAAAATAAAAGTAAACAGTCTCCATTAATAGTTAATTAAATATCTGATTAGTAGCTAAGTTTATAATGAAATTGTCTAAAATAAACAAAAAGTTAATATTTCATTCTGATTTGAGCTTGATTCACTCAATATATAATCCAGGTTATGAAACGATTCTATTTGAAGACAACAGTATAAACTGAGTCTTGATATTTATGTCTGCTATTACTGCCGCATCTTGGGCAAATACGTATCAGTTCAATTTTTGCCATATTTTTCGTTAACACATTCAAAGAAAAATTGTCGTAATGAAAACAGAAAGGGTGTAATTGATTTCAAATGCAATAGAAATCTAAATATATAACAAACATTTTTGAAAAAGCGAAACGAGATTAAAAAATGAAAAGCTACAGCTGACAATTAATTCAGTATTTTGTGTGTTTAGATACGCTCGTACAGTCAGTTGTTCGCCACACCACTCAGTCTCCAACTTTTAGTGACAAGTATTCCGATGGTTTCAAGTGGAACAAATGAATTTATTAACATGGATAGGTGCAGAAGTTAAGAATTTAATAGACTAATGACATCTAATAGTCTCCCTAACTTTAGTGTTTTTTCCAACCTATTTAGATGCGACCATCATTTCCACTCTAAAGAAAGAAAAGGAGAATTATAATCGAATATTATATTTTTAAATAATTTAAATGATATGTGAGGTATTTCTGATCAAAACATTGTAGTAACAGACTCCGTATCAAGAAAACACTCCATGAATTGCATACAAGGTACCAATCATTATGATCTAGGCTGACCTCAAAAGGAACATAACGATCTTCACTGGAATATAATAACAACAACACTCAAACTACGAGCAAACTTCATTCGAACAGGTATGAACAGTATACTTTGTGATTCATATGCAGATACAACCTGTCCAATTTTACTCAAGAACTATCAGCATATCATTGCAAACACATTGCACAACCTATCTCATCATATAGCTCCTGACGCTATCAAAATATCAACTCAAAATCTTTACTGCCTCAAGATGAGCAAGAACATGATGAGTGGATACGAGTCCGTGTAACCTGCAAAGTGGATTCTGGCATTTAAACACAACAAGATTCTCTCTTCGAACTTTTCCAATCCCGAATGCGTGGTTTAACCATGTCCATCCCTATTTAGTAAGACCTTTGCCAGAATTGAACGGAATCTCCTACCTACCCATACGACGATTTGATATGGTGCTTATCAAATATATCACAGCTAAAACCACTCTAGTGGCTATTGCCACAGGCTGAATCCCTCAGTTCGTCTGCCCATCTATAACTAAAACAGGCCATGAACGTCAGTTAAAATGTAGACTTTTCCACCGTCTAACCAAATTCTTCGACCAGGCGCTTTAGAACATTTTCCTATAACACAATCTGAAAGCTTGTTAGAGACATTTTAGTCGAAAACATATCTCAACGAATTAATGCTTCCTGATTAGCCTTACTGGAAATCCGTAGTGCTGTTAAAGTTAAATGTAGTACCCGTTTATAGCAAAATCCCATAGCTTACTAAAATCTTAGCCGGAATTTTTCCCCCTCAACAAGTTTGAACTTGATCTCTTACACGAGCAGGCTTACAAACGCTGTACGTTCACGCAATCCAGTTCAAACTTGACGGCAGTTAATGAATGTGATTGTTTAATCTCCCTAAAACATAGTATGTGCTACTTTGTACGTGATGACATTCTACGAAGACCCCTTGAAGTAACCTACAAAATACCGCAAAATATTTTGGAGCCGGATTCGAAGTATAAAAGGTCGGAAGAATATCCGCTTCTGATAATTAGGAGCGACGCATCCAGAAGGTAAAGTATAAATGTTTACAACATTCCCTACCCTCTAAAGAAGTTACCAAATTACAGTCAGCAACCAACTAGAAAAGAAAATTTTGGAAATTTCCAACAACCCAAAAGCCGTTAGATTCTGGCAAAACTACGTAGTTATCAGAACATCAAGGTGAGTATTACTTCAATTACAACTAATTTTGTCACTCGTTCCATATTCATTCGGTTGTAAGTTCATCCAGTTGTATTCAAAGTTTATTCTTACACAACATCCAGTAACTGCACATCTTGTTAATCTTGTCATATGCACTTATACTGAACAACCGATTTTTATCTGTACAATGTCAATTATTTGTATACCATTTACTAACTTGACTGCGTTCGAAAAGTTACTATTTTGAAGAAAACTCAAACACACCATTTTTGGTTGCCAGGCTACCTGAAAAATGAATACATTTGCTAAAATAAACTGTGAAATGACACTGTGACTTAGTAACAAGTGTCTAGGGGCTGAAAATCTGCGTAGACTATCAAAGTAACGTTTACCGTTACTGAATGTTTTGGGTTTCACCCTGTAGCTATTACATCTTAGGGTTCTCACAGACTCATTACATGTGGAGTGTACTGGAGCAATAAATAATTTCAAAAAAGAAGTAGTTGCGTGGGCATTCGTCATTGACTCTATGTCCGTTTCAGCAAACACTATTAGCTGAAGGTTAAAGGCCACGCATCATCACTGGATCACTATACAACACGGCGCAAAATGCAACTTGGAACAGCCAACGATAACCCTAAATATAATGTCTTATATATTTGTAAGTTTCTCTGTACTATGTATGCTCAATGTGTGATTAAACGAGAATCGAAGACTGATCACTTACTTAGTTACCGCGAATGACTTGAACTTTTGTTCGTTGGATTTAATTCCAGTTTAAGCATAAATCTAGCAATCTCGTCGTTAATAACTTTTTTATTTGTACACTTATCCTATTGTTTGCGGAAGCGTACGAGTCAACGTAACATATTGTGGTTTAAAAAAATCTCGGAACTATCTTATCGTTAAACTGAAACTGCTTCTAATTCAAATAAGTAGGTATTGACGATTTAATCCGACATAAGCACGAATAATGTTTGGATAATTGCTGCCATTTTAGCGGCAGGAATATCCAAGATTGAAAACATCTAATTAACTCTCCATGAAAAAGATAGTTAAATGTTTACTGAACAACACTTATAGCTATCTAATTAAATGATATTATTGTTACTGACAAAATTGTGTCTAGTGCCATCCGATTCACTGATAAACCAGTTTAACCACTAACACAAACTGATTTAGCTCATATTACAACAAAGTGCATTAATATATAGGCAAGTAGACTTCTGTTACAAAAGCTGTTTAATATCTTGAAGAAATAACAAAAACAGATATACAATGCCACATACCTTACTTATGATAATATACGATGTGGATACGATGAACAATCATGCAACGTGCGCGACAACGCACTTACAGTACGAACGAAGTGAAAATCGAGAAATACTGTCATTTAGTACTTTAAAACAAAAGTCTCGCGTACAAGACTGAAGATATTCTTTTCCATTATCAACTACAATGAGTTGCGAAAAATGAATTCTAGTTTTTAGTAGTAATACCTTTCTAAATATTGTTCACTTGCTTTTTCGACTTCATAACATACCAACGGCCGAAATAGTCCAAGGAAGCCGATGTTTCATTACCAAGCATGGTGCTTAGTTGAGTGCATATTAACAGGACTTCTGCGCAAAGTTCTTCGCTGGGAGATCGTTGCATTCACGCCTATTTTATGTTTACATAGGTGACAAGGATACAATCAAGATCGACTGAACTCACTAATCTTGTCTAAAGTAAACCTTATCGTAGTATTTGTGTCTGCAAGACTAGGATTATCAATTACAACACCAGTGGTTAGCTGCTTTCCGGGCAACATCGAATGTGGATAATGGTGGCTGTTTTTATATAGTGTGAGGCAGTACTTTACTTATCCTACTCACAAACAACCAGTGAAATCTTGTCTCTCTGAAGAGTGAAAGACAAGTATTGTTCCTTTCTGGAAGGAGAATTCGCAAGTGTCCTCGAAAATTGACTGCCGTAAATTGTTACATCCTTCTCTTAATTAAAGAGATCCTGGAAGCGAATTTCTACGAACGTTGCCATAATCTCTTTTTCACTAGATAAAGGAATTTGGTTACAGATGCCACCATAACCATAGTAAAATATATTGTTGCATGAAATGCATAATTACGGACCTTGATAGATGTGCCGATGAAAATAACTGCATAACTTCTTGTTATTTCCTTAATATAGATCTATTCTACTTTGATAGTTCCAATGGCATGTACCTAGTAATCCGATGAAGTACCTGTACTTTTCTGGTAAGGGACAACTGCAAAAATTGGAGAAGGACTGGCACGTCGGGTCGCCCATAATATTCAGTATCGAACCGAACTTACTTGGGCAATCTTTCGAGATAAATGGAAAAATAGTTTGTATAGAAGTTCCTGTGAGCCGTATTGTAGCCATAACCAATAAGATGTAGTAATCATAACATGCAGGGATTATAAATGCGAATTCCACTAAATATTGTAGAAGAAGAAACAGCGTCTATGTAATCTCAGTGATTAGTAAAGAATAATATTTCAGAAGGTAGTCATTTATCCGATTATCAACTAATTCTCTACTTTTGAATTTAGAAGAAACACCACTTGCGACTTGCATTTATGTAACTAATAATTTCCTTCTACCTCTCAGACGCATCCTATGGAACATATATGTTATGCTGGGTGATCGAAGAAGAAAAACTAACTTTCAGAACTATGTTTATAAGACTTTGAATTGTATAGTTGTGTGTAATGGAATAATTTTATTTTCCACTTTATTCATGTCCCTCTCAACCTATCCTCTCGTTTAGTACAATAACCAATGTAAATTATTTCTCATTCATGAACTAAATTAATTGATTGTGTACACGTTATCTCAATTGCCTATCATCATCTTTGTTCAGTTCCTGATTATCTGACTGTATGGTTTGATTTATGTATACATAAAGTAACGCTTAAGATCTGATGCGAATCGCCTGGTTGATTCACTGCTGCTGTGTTCTTCGCATTCCAAGTCGGGATTGAGTGGGCATCGGGTAGTTGTGTAGAGACCGACTAGGCACTAATATTAGCGTTTGCTATTGTAATTTCGTGTGCACAAGGTCATATCAACTAGCTGATTGTACCTTTCTATCACAACAGCCTTGATTTCACGGCAAAAATTAAGCACTATACGCCTACTAGGGCTTCATTTCTGATGCTTAATTTATATATATTAAATTCTTTTAGAGCCCCGCCGTTTGTATTCATCGTAATACTCATGACAGGCATGTCTGATGTTCATGTCTTATGTTTGGTTGGACCGTGATTTTGGTGTGTTTTGCGTAAAACCTGTATAGTATAATGGTGGCAGCCACATCCACCCCTTACATAGGATGCCCTTGTGGGATTATAATATCAATTAAAAAGCATGAGGTCGCTATCAGATTGTTTCGTTGTGCTCAGTATACCCCTCAAAGAACTAGCTACCAGAAACTGAATTGTTTGCATTTTAGTTTTACGAAGGCCGACGTGCTGCGTTACTGGTCTTAACTCGTCTCCAAGTAACCTGATGTTGGACTGTTGTAGACTGAAGGACAATTGATATAGTAGTATTGAACTATTTTACTGACTCCACGAGCATATACTGAGCCGGATGGCAATGCACTTACTGTATGTACTCTTCAAATAGATGATTTGGTTTCAGCTAATTCAGACTATACACAATATTTGTACTCGTCAATCTACCAGAACCACTGTAATAAGTCAAAGATTAGCATTTGTTGCCAATAGTCTAAAAATAATGTTTATGACAGGGTAGAAGTTCTAAAAATTCAATAACAGCATTAGCATATGTTTTATTGAATGCAAAATATTTGTATATGCCGAACTAGGGCTTGCAGGGTGATAGTTAATTAGTAGTGTGGCATTCGATAAACGTTTCAAAAGAATTATGGAAGTTTAAGTCATTCGAAGATCAAGCACTTGAAGAACGATTCACAAGAGTTATTTGAGTATCAACCTAAAACCAATCGATGGCAGTGCTAATTAAATTGATTTACAAGCTAGGATTCAATCTTTTATGTTTACCATTGTGTTTAAGCACTAAATTTACAACTATAATACCTCATTTTAATAACAACCCTATATTGAAGAACAAATTTGTGACAAACAATTAGATTTGTACATGACTAAACCATTCGCACCTGCATTCAAGCTACATTGAAAAACAATCAGTTGAAAATACATACACGAAGTAATCAATTTATTTGAAATCCATGCATCTCCTTACTACCTCGATTCTTATAGCTATAGAAATAAAATAAGTGGTTTCCACCATCAGTGGGGATAGCCTATTTGCATGATCATTTGCTTAACCTAATTTCTATTACACACTAAGTTGCATGGTGCAACTGCTTACCTAGAGTAATGTAACACCACCTGATGACAACACTAGCCTGGCCCGCCCTAACCTAAGCAGCCAGGCCTCTTGACTAGTATAAAATTGATTGGAGGTTAAGTTATGCTTCCGGTCGTAATAATAGAAAATGTTACAGACAAAACAATACATGCTGCGTTGCGACAAGTCCTGTGGAGCGAGTTGATTAGTGGGCCATTGTCCTTAGCAGTAAAAAGTTCAATAAAAATTCAACAAAGACGCAGGACTGAATATTTTACTGACCCCGATAGATCATCATGAAAATGTGTGTTTTAGTAGCACTAAACATGTAGTTGATGCCCTTCCATTCTAACGACCAGAGCAAAAATTTTTACAGGTACATGGAGTGTACGGACAATGTGGAAGACCGGGGTGATCACCCCGATAGCGGCAGAAATGAAGAGATACATCTTAATAGTCCTCGGGATCAGCGAAATGCATTCACCTCCAACTGGACAGAAAACATTAGCTACGGGAGAGGTGCTATGTACTCCAGGCACGAAGAGGAAAATGCCCCACACACCCAAGGAGTTGGTCTGATCCTGTTCAGGAAAGCATGTAATGCATTTGAAGGATGGCAACCACATGAACCCAGCATCATCAAAGCGTCCTTCAAGACAATGAAGAAGGGGATTACAACGAACACCATCCAATGTAATGCACCCACCTACGACGGCAACGTCGAGGGTACAGATCAGTTTTATGATAGGCTGCAATCAATTATAGTGAAGTGTCCATGGAAAGGATCTGACAATCTTAATGGGAGACCTGGACTCCAAAGTCGGAATGGACAACACCGGATACGAAGTCATTATGTGACTACAGGGACTGGAAGAAAGAAATGAGAATGGTGAAAGATTCACAAATCTATGCACTATCGAAAGAATGGTCATAGGTGGTACAATATTCCCCCACATGCACATACACAAGACTACATGGATCTCACCGGATCATACCACAGAGAATCAAATCGATCATCTATGCATCAATAAAAAATCCAGAAGATCAATGGAAGATGTGGGAAACAGGAGAGGAGCTGATGTAGCTTCAGATCACCACCTAGTGTTGGCCAAAATGAAACTGATGCTAAAGAAGCAATGGATAACTATAGTAACAGTATTACAACAGTTCAATACAGCCTCTTCTTGAGATACTAACAAACTCATGGAATTCAAAATGACTCTCAACCACAGGTCTCAAACTTTACAAGATTTGCTGAACGAGTAAGAAACCACTGTGGTGAACTACTTGGAAGGAATCAAAGAGGCACTAACTTCAACTTGTCAAGAGGCTTTGAGCCGCGAAAAACACCATTACTAGGAATGGATTTCCACCGAGACCCTGAGCACAATTCAACAAAGGAGGAACATGAAGGCAGAAATCAACAACAGCCGAACAAGAGCAGAGAAAATCATGGCCCAAACTAAGAAGATAGTAGCAAATAAGCAGGTGAAGAAGAGCATTAAAGCCGATAAAAGAAGTGCTTCGGAGGCCTTGCAACGACAGCGGATAAAGCTGCAAGAGAAGTAAATATGAAACAGCTATGTGACACAACGAAGAAACTGGCGGGCAAATATAGTAAATTAGAGCGACCGGTCAAGAACGAAGAAACAGATGGGTAGAACACTTTGAGGAACTCTTGAAAAGGTCAGTTCCACTAAACTCACCAGATATCGGAGCAGCATTTACGGACCTTTCGATAGATGTCACTCCACCAACGATGGAAGAAATCATGATGGCCATCAGATAGATCATAAGTGGGGAAGCAGCAGGACTCGACAATATTCCAGCCGAAGCACTCAAGTCAGACATAGACATAACGGCAAGGATGCTCCACATTTTTCAAGAGGATCTGGGAGGAAGAACAAGTGCCGGCAGACTGGAATGAAGGATGCCTTATCAAGATACCAAAGAAAGCAGATTTGAGCAAATGTGAGAACTACAGAGGGATCATACTGTTGTCAGTATCAGGTAAAGTCTTCAATAGAGTGTTGTTGAATAGAATGCAAGATTCAGTGGATGCTCAATTTCGAGATCAAGAGGCTGGTTTCCGTAGGGATCGGTCAGGCACAGACCACATCGCAACACTACGGATCATCGTTAGACAATTAATTAAATGGAACTCGTCACTGTGCATTAGCTTCATTGACTATGAGAAGGTGTTTGACAGCGTAGACAGGAGATCGCTATGGAAACTTCTTCGACACTGCAGTATACAAGCGAAACTCGTCAACATCATCCGGAATTCATACGACTGACTACAGTGCGAAATCGTGCATGGAGGACAGCTGACAAATGCATTCTCAGTGAGAACCGGTGTCAGACAAGACTGTCTGCTCCCGCCTTTTCTCTTCCTTGGAGTGGTTGATTGAATCATGAAAACCTGTACATCTGAGCGGAAGCACGGAATTCAATGGACAAACAAGATGCAACTCGATGATCTGAACTTCACGGATGATCTAGCTCTTCTAGCCCATACACACCAACAAATGCAAGTGAAGACGACCAATGTAGCAGCAATCTCAGCATCAATAGGCCTGAACATACATAAGTGAAAGACCAACATCCTCAATTTCAACACGGAGAGCACCGACCCAATTCAACTTGATGGTGAAACTCTGGAAGAAGTAGATACCTTTACATACCTGTGTAGCATCATCAATGAACAAGGAGGATCCGATGCCGATGTAAAGGCAAGGATCGGCAAGGCGAGGGCAGCATTCCTTGAGCTGAAAAATATATGGGATTCAAAACAACTGTCTCCGAACCTCAAAGTTAGACTCTTCAATTCGAACGTCAAAATAGTTCTTTTGTCTGAAGCTGAAACATGAAGAACCACTTCAAACATCCTCAGGAGAGTACAGGTATTTATAAACAACTGTCTACGCAAAATATTGAATGTTTGTTGGCCGGAAACCATCAGCAACAGCCTACTATGGAGCAACGCTCTTCCTATGATTCTACTTGGAATTCGTAACACGATTAGGGAGGATATTGGATATACTTCTTTACAACTTGTTTACGGTTCTACACTCACCTTACCTAGACAGCCCGTACACTCACCTGAGGAGAATTTCAGTAGTACGACTGAGTTCTCTAGTCAACATATACGAGCTTTGCAACAGCTGACACCAGTTTCACCCCGTATGCACAGTCGGCTGGAGCAAATTAGTCAACATTTAGCTTCATGTGCTTTCGATTTTATTCGGATTGACGCTACTCGCAGACCATTGACGTTCCCCTACGAAGGTCCGTTTCGCGTGTTTAGAAGAGCAGATAAGTTTCTCACCGTAGATAAACATGGTAAACCTGAAACTATCTCCATTGATTGCTTGAAGTCCGCTTTTGTGAACTTATCAACTGATACGTGAATGGAAAACATCCCACTTCCTACTGCTCGCAACCAATCACAAGTCTCGAACCCCGCTCAGCATCACCGATCTACTGCTCCAACAGCGTCACAGTCATCTACCACACCACCTACCAAACTTTATGCAACCCGTCTCGGTCGAATTATTATAAAGCCGAAGAGATTTGTTCATTTTGCCGGTTGATATGAACCACAGACACTCTAATTAATGGCACATTATGTTTCGTGATTATTTCATTCCAATTGCTTTAGCTCAGTTACGACTATATCTGCTTAACTAACACTTGGCTTATCATGCATCAACGCTTACACTAGTACCTATTAGGCATTTTCTGTGTATTTTGAAGGCCTTAGGCTTACTTGGTTTGTAACATTATTTCCAAACCACTGTGTAGTGTACATATATTCGCCTATTTTTAAACATGTGCACATGCTCTGGATATTGGCGACATATGTTATTTGCTGTTTCATTTTTGCTTCCTACATATACGTCCTATTCCATTGCTATTTTGTACTTTCTGAGTGTTATATTCATAAATAGCTATGATTACGCATGCTGCACATATTCATAATACTCACGTATGAGAACTTAGCATGTTTCCTATATTTGTCTGATGATCACATTCAACCTTTATTAATTGCCATTGTTTATGTGCATGACTCATTATTTTTGCATGTATTTGTACAATTTTAATTTCCCTCATAAACATAGTGAATGATAAATTATGGGCATCATGTCATACATTTGATTTCCAGACATGTGTATATGAAGTTGCACCTAGTTAAAGAAATCTCTGTAGTGGTAATGTTATTACTAAAATTATTGGCATTGTACTCTTATCTCCTCACTTTTGCTTTTATGTCCACATATGTACCTTAAATATCATGCTGTATACACCTAGTATTATCAAAATTTTACCATTATAATTATATGTGTTATTAGGAATCGCTGTTCCCACTATTAAATGTGCATATTCATTACACTTTCGGTTTTCTGACTTTCGTTATGTTCACACTGACTCCTGCTCTAACCATTCACACGCTGTTTGCATATTTTAATGTCGTTTAAACGTTCCATACATATTTTCGTTAAGTTGCCTATATATACATATATGACATTCATCTTTTTCGCCTGTTATATTCATCACGCTTGTAACTCTAGTGTCTCCTCTGAACACTCAGGGGGAAGGACCTATGTGCTGATTGACTTAAAGATCTTACATTTTGTAAACGTTTATCAGTGTTATGTATGTAATAAGTTTTCGTATTAATACGTTACTAATACATACTGTACTAACATTGTTTAGATGTATCATTACCATAATTGTACACTTCACACACTTCGCCCTTGTCTCCTGGCACTTTTCGCTGCTCTTTAACAGAGCCGAAATCACTATGTATGATTCTCTAACTCGTTCTCTTTTCTTTCTATTGCAGGCCAATCAAATATAAACACATTGGAAGCTGAAGAGCAAGCTCTGCGTGCTATGAACTTAAATGATGACTCATAAGACTTGGTAAAACTAGTCACCCCTTCTCTGTACAAACCCCACGTAATTTTAATGTTAAAAATAAAGAGTTCCGTGGCCACCGCTCCGTGTTCTCGCTTGGTGTGGAGTGCTGAGCTAACCCTGTGTGTTGTGGTTATAGATCTTCTCCGCCCTTCCGGACATCTGAATACACGTGTTACAACTGGTGATGGAGGTGTTTTCTGGCAAACTGGACGCAAACGTAGACGAACTCACGGTGCTTCCAGTCAAGGCAACAACCAGTGCAACCCTTCATCAACCACCACCATTGGAAACCTCATCGGATTATGCTGTTTGGAAATTTAAAATGACAGCATACCTGTACAAAGTGCCACCCTCGGAACATTTCCATTATCTCGTTTCGTACCTGAGTGCCGAAGCGGTAAAGAGAGTAACTGCGTATGGTTTTGCAGCAAGCAACTCTCTGGCCGAAAATTGGAGTATATTAGATGATTGTTTTTCACTACCGGTGGATTCTCAGCAGCTAACTATACAGTTCTTGTCACGCCATCAGAAAGCCGGTGAAAATCCTATTGAATATCTGGATTCCTAACAGCGAATCGCTGTTCAAGCGTTTCCGAATTTCGATGTCACGGGACGAGACGAGTTGGTGCGTTTCCGTTTCGTTGAGGGGCTGGCACACGGTTCACTCATAGAACATCTCCTTCGAACACCGCCGGTCAATACTGCAGATTTGAAGAGAACGGCGCTTAGGTTTATAACTGCAGATAGATTGACAAGTTCATCAGCAGCCCGACAACAGTCAATGATGACAGTCGATTCAGCCATAGAACCCAATCACGCAGATAGTTTATCGAAAGCAACAGCCATTGCGCACATTCCCACCCTTGGTATTAATACTGGGCTGTCAAACTCTACCTGGAACAGACGACCATCATGGAACAACTACCACTGTCGTCAAACGGAATGTTTCTACAGCAGGCGCTTTGGCAGGAACGCGAGATGTGGTCATAACTGGCCCCGCAATCCAGGTAAGCCATGTTTTCATTATCTATCTTCTTGTCATGCCAATCGTGCCTGTCCCATTATGCTCAAAGGTAGAGTGCAAGGTGTGCCGATTGAGATACTGCTAGACACTGGAGCGTCGGCATCTCTTGTCAAGAAAAAGCTCCTGAAGAGATTGAACCAGAAAGCTCAACAAAAACAATGCTCTATCGCGTTAATAACAGCGAGTGGCGACCCCCTAAAAGTGTGCTCTAGGACAGTATTAGACTTAATGATAGAGAAGTATCCTTTTCGTCATGAGTTCTTAGTATGCCCTGCGTTAACCAGGGACATGATACTTGGAGTTGATTTCATGTTAGAACACCAAGTCTCTATTTTTATGGATAGGGCAGAAGCAACGGTACACCTGCACCAGTACAAAGGGGCGACTAAGCCTGTAGCTCATGTTGGAATTTCAGAGCTGGTTCGTCAGGTAAAAAAGAGCCAAATGATAAAAGAAAATGATCGTCGTGCAACGATTGCTGTGCTTCAACAGTTTAGCTCTGTGTTCGAGAAAAGTATTTCTGGGAATCGCACGAATACAGTGCAACACTCTAATTTCACAGGGGATCATATACCCCTCCGGCAACCGCCTCGCAGAGTACCCGTACACTACAGACCACAACTGGAGTCACTGATAAAGGATATGCTAGATAAAAAGATTATAGTTCTTCGTCATCCCTCTGGGCGTCACCTATTGTTCTGGTGAGGAAGAAAGATTCCTTGCTCCGACTCTGCGTAGACTACCTACTCCTTAATGCTATAACGAAACCCGATTCTTTTCCACTCCCGCGGATTGGTGCCACATTGGACGCCTTAAAAGGTGCTTCTTGGTTCTCCACCTTAGACCTAGCATCTGGGTACTGGCAAGTGGAAGTCCGACCACAAGATAGGAAGAAAACTGCATTTGTAGTACCAAATGGGTTATATGAATTCCAAATAATGCCTTTCGGGTTAACGAACGCTCCGCCTGTCTTTCAAAGATTGACGCAAACAGTATTACATGATATAAGGCCCCACAAATGTTTGATTTACCTTGATGACGTTATTGTGTACGGTAGCACTCCCGAGCAGCACAATGCTAATTTGAAAGCCGTTCTGCAGCGTCTTAGACAACACAACCTTAAAGTAAAACCTTCCAAATGCCATCTGCTGAAGACAGAAGTAGTCTTCTTGGAACATTGCATCGCCTCAGAGGGAGTAGGCACAGATAACGAAAAGACACGTGCAATTGTTAATTGGCCACAACCAAAATCACCTCAAGAGGTTCGTAGCTTCCTGAGGCTCGCTTCTTATTATAGACGTTTTGTCCGTGACTTTGCATCTCTGACAGCACCTTTACACAGATTGACACATAAAAGACGAAAATTTTTGTGGACCAGCCAGTGTCAACAGGCATTCGATACGTTGAAGGCTCGGTTAACCTCCCCACCCATACTAGCCTTCCCCGATACTTCAGCAAACGGTGGCGAATTCATACTCAATACTGATGCTAGTTCCTCCGCGATCGAAGCAGTCCTGTCACAAGTAGTTTGAGATGGTCAGGAGATAGTTATTACGTACGCCAGTCGACGATTAGACAAGAGCGAAGAACGGTACTCTACAACACGACGAGAAATGCTAGCATTAGTAAAATTCTTACATCACTTTCGTCATTATCTACTTAGTCGACCTTTTCGTGTGCGCACAGACCATCGTGCATTGCAGTGGCTTCATTCTTCCCGCGAACCAGAAGGATAAGTGGCACACTGGCAAGAACGATTGCAGGAGTTTGATTCCACATGTTACTACCACCCGGGAAACATACATACCAATGCCGATGGTCTCTCTCGTGTGCCACTGTCTACAGATACCGTTGGTGCGATTCTGAGTACAGCCATAGAGACCGTCTGGCCTTCGCTGCAAGCATCAGATCCGGATTTACAGATTATTTATCAAACACAATCACATGGGAACAATAAGCCGTGCATGAAGGAGTTAAGAGATCAACCCCTTGCTACTCGACGGATTTGTAACTAATAGAGCAACTTAAAATTATATGGGGATACGTTATTCCTAATTGATGAGTCCAGACAACCCCTGTTGATAGTACCGCATGTAAAGACCCAAAGTATTCTGGAGCAAGTTCATCGTGAACTCGGTCACGCAGGAAAACGAAGAACTGAACATGCCGTTCGTCAGCGCTTTTGGTGGTCGTCTAGTCACGAAGATGTAACCGAATTCTGCAAACTTGAAACACGTGTTGCCGTATAAAGTCGCCCAAGCAAACACCACGTGCACCGTTAATGCCGATAAGAACAACTGGACCACACCAGCGAGTTGGCATCGATATTATGGGACCGTCGACAACGACAGAAAAAGGAAAGCGCTAAATATTAGTTATGGTAGATAATTTCACTGAATGGTGTAAAGCAGTACCTATTCCGCAGCAAGACGCCCTAACTGTCTCACGGGCTTTTATCGATCATTGAGTTTTCCGTTATGGTGCCCCACTTCACTCCAACCAAGGCCCGGTCTTCGAAGTCATCTCATTGCCGAAATATGCAAGCTACTAGGAATAAGGAAGACGCATACTACCACATACCACCCAGAAGGTAACGGTCTAGTCGAAAGAACGAATAGGAACATTAAAGCCATTTTACAATCGTTCATCAGCAGATTGTCACCCGAATTGTGGGATGAGGTGCTCCCTCAATGCATGCTAGCTTATCGAACATCGGTACACGAGTCCACGGGATTGTCACCTGCTATTTTACTGTTCGAGCATGAACTACGCCTTCAGATAGAGATACAGTCACCGCTGCTAACATACGAAGAACAGGAACACGTACCGTACATCCGTACTCTCCATAACCACCTGGCTGATGCGTACTATTTAGTCACCATGAACTTGCGCAGGGCTAGTGCTCATCAAAAAGACATGTACGATCGTCACGTGCAAGGACCAGTATATACAGTTGGAGATCGCGTCTGGATTCGCCGCCCCATGACATCGATAAGGATCTGCACTAAATTCCACCAGCCCTTGCAAGGCTCGTTTGAAGTCGTTCTCATTCGATATACCACTACGTTCGTATTACGAAACCTACAACGACCTCAGGACGACGTGATAACCGTTCACTACAACCAAATAAAGCTGGATCGGACAACAGTACATTCCAATGCTCCGTTCGTTGATCCTCCACCTATCACTGTTTCTATGAGGCATCAAATGAAAAAAAAGCAGCATATCCGTGTCCGAGACCAGGCACTGAGGACAGTACCTCACTAGGAGAGAGGGTGGTGTGACGAAGCCAAAATCACTATGTATGATTCGCTAACTCGTTCTCTGTTTTTTCTATTGCAGGCCAATCAAATATAAACACATTGGAAGCTGAAGAGCAAGCTCTGCGTGCTATGAACTTAAATGATGACTCATAAGACTTGGTAAAACTAGTCACCCCTTCTCTGCACAAACCCCACGTAATTTTAATTTTAAAAATGAGGAGTTCCGTGGATACCACTCCGTGTTCTCGCTTGGTGTAGAGTGCTGAGCTAACCCTGTGTGTTGTGATTATAGATCTTTTACACCCTTCCGGACGACAGAATACACGTGTTACAGCTCTAGATGCAACTACACTATCGAGGTAAGATTCCTCGTTCTAAATTGGGTCTTGTTCACTGATTATTTGGACCAATAATTGATCCCCTTTACAGCATCAGAACTAGACACTCAACGTTGCTGCCGCTCATCGTCGCTTAACTGACTGGAACAAAGCTATACTGGACGCTCGGGTTTATATACACGTGTGGTGGTCATTTGGAGAACCCATAGATAGCCTCAAACATTACGGTTGATCCAAGTAAACTAATTCTGATTGACATTGATAGACACTGTACTTGCACTAATTGTAAATATAGTGTTTATTCTCATTTGACTTTTTGTAAGGCGTTATTGACTCGGTAGTGTTCCGCGGTCACCACACTCCAATACACGATTTTCATTTGATTCTTTTGACGATCATTACATACATTCGACAAATGCTGCTGTAAAAAAAGACTACACCTGTTTATAAGCCTGAAGAAGGTAAATGGTCAATCGGTCGTTTATATCGACATCTCTATAAATATGCCTATGAAAAGACGTGTACACAGTAATAGAGTAACTTGATTAGACACTGTATGCTGAAAATTCATATTGTACTTAAAATACGATTGATAAAAGCTATTATTATTATTATTACGTTTGAAATGATGCATTTTCCACCCATGTGCATAATGTTGCTTAGAAAATGGTTCACTTTACTATTACGACACAACATATGGAGTGGAGTGAATGAGTATATCGATCGCTATACTTAATTTCATCATCAGCTCAAGTGTTTTGCATCCGAGAAAATCACATCACGCATATGGAGAGTTTGGTTAGCCACTGCCAATACAAATTGCCTATGATGCAAAGAAGGCTTACATTTGTCAATCATAAATACTGATGGTGGAGACCATTAAGGCTATTCGTTTAATCTACTAGATGGTCAACAAAGTGGAAGATGCATGTGATTCAATAAGTGAGCACTCGAGTTGTAAGAAATTAGAGACTGATATTGTTTGGCTTCGTGATTTAACAATATAAAGATGACGTGTACAGAGTGGTTTGTGTTCAAAATTCTTAATTAATGAACTGTGGAATCGATGTCAGTGATTGCAAAGATGGTGAATTGCATAATATTTATTCAGAGAATGAAGAATGTTACTAGAAAATCACAATAAAGTGGACTAAAGTTGGATAGTAGAATATAACAAAATCAAGTAATATGAAAGATTCTGTAATTAATTGAAAAAGAAAGGGTAAGAACTTGCAACTCATTGTTATATTGTTTATAAAGGTGGTTATGGTACTGAGAGTGGTGTAAGATCTTTTTTGATGGTTCTGTTGAAAATCCCTCCAAGTAACTTTTTCTTTAATTGTAATTCGTTGTGTTTCGTTTAAAATACGTTTGTCCCCCCTTTCTTAAACTGTTCAGTTGTACATTCTAATAACATTTAATCTCTAAATGAGATAGTTGCTATTTATTTTTATTGTAATATCTGTTTTTCCCTTGCGTTTGTGCTGGATTTCTATTATTCTCATGAACTTTATATACTTTGCTTTACCGGACGTATTGGCTTGGGCGGCAGCCATAGTGATCTGTTCCTATTTTTGATTGTATTACTTGGTTTGACTGGATTTGTGCATTTTCAGATTGTGAGTGGACGCACATTTTTAGAAATTGTAATGTTGTATTGTAACACGTAACTTTTGATGCGTTGTTGTGGATATTTCTTTAGATTTAGATCTTACTTTCTGGATAGGCAACACGCAATCTATCCTAAAGGGATAGAGTAACATTTTTGTATATTATTTTAAACTTAATTGATTATCCCCATTTTTGGGATAAACTTTGGTTGAGTAACGGGTGGTGACATTTGTTTAGGTAATAATGTACATTTGTATAACTAATTTTATATAGAACCGTTCCTCACCCAACCATTTGTTTTGAATTTCGACTGGGCAGGAGTACGCGTATCTAAACCAACCTTGACAGTTATTCTTCAGTCCAAACTGCCTCAGTTTGGATTCTACAAGTGGTAGTACAAATTATTTTCAAAAACACAAATCAGGTTTGCTAATACGAATGTTGATAGGTTTAGCTATTTATAGCAGGGATGCGCGTTAGTCATGAAGTAAAATAATTAGGCCAGAACAGATAATTTAAAAGACCATGTCAACGTTTGTTTCATGCCCAGAATCCACTAGATTACTGTTGCATCTGAGCACGGATGGCCGATATTATCGATTGAGTTATTTGCAGCGCTATGTCCTTCAGCTAGCACCAAGCCTTGCCTTAATCTATTGCTCAGGCACAATAGTCCGACTGATTTATCAAGAAGCCAACTAGTCACTCACATGCATATATTACAACAACAACAAACTAATAATATACAAGACATATATAAAGTCTAGCCTTTGACTCATATGTCTGTCACACTATATTAACCAATCACATGTCTTCTTTCATATATGTCAATTACTCCATGTAGAGATTTTACTCATCCTGATTCTCAACCAGGTAGGATGGCGTTTGGAAATGTGGTGACAGACTTGTTTGGTTGTGCGCTTTTTGTAACTAGCTCCACATGGGCAAGACGGTTATTTGAAATGTATGCTTAGGGAAGGGCTTGCTTCGTACAAAAGGTGATAAAGCGACAAATGTGCAATATATGTCTCCGGTCAATTTCAACGCAAATAAATAAATCACAAATAGAGTGGGTATTGTAACCACCTGCAAGCCTCAGATATGTTGGGAATAAACACTTAGTGAAGCAGACATTTCTACATGGGTGAATTTTATGCAACAGATGAGCCACAACACTGCCTCAAGAAATACGAAAGTAAATGACAAACTCTGTGTAAAAGTAGTACCACATTTGTTCAGCGACGCGTCGGAGATGGGTTATGGAACAGTTGCTTACGTGTGTGTGTCAGATGTTCGTATCAACCACTACATTGTGTTTTATTATATTGTAAAACTAGAGTTTCACTATACCGAGCTTAGACATGAGAGTGGTGTTGAGTGTAAAAGTGAGTGAAGTCTTCAGGGAGAGTTCCCACAAAATTTTCAATTGAGTGATGTTTTGTACGGATTCAATGATAGTTTCGTGTTACATTGAGGATGCAGCGAGTCGGTATAGTGATTTTGCAGTCAATCGTCTCTTAGTTGCATATCAGTATACGATTGTTGAACAGTGGCATAATATGGGGTTGTCACAAATCTGATGGTGAGACATCTAGAGATAGTCAGAAAGTAGGGGGTATTGGGTCTTGGTCTGAAAGTTCCACATTTTCTAACAATGTTTCCAGGATGATGATAAAGTGTGCGGAGCCTGCCCTTGAGATGAGTGAGCTTGACAAACAGACGGTTATTGTTAGCTTGACTGGGATGAAACATGGAAGTCACCTTTATTCTGAAAAATAATGATCTCGAAATAATTAGGCGTAGGATTTTAATGCTGATCCAGAAAGGAATATATATACTAACTTGATAAGTAGTAGTGGCAGTTGATGCTAATGAATCTGCCTCGCTGTTAGTTTATTACTTATCTTTCACTGGTCCCATTATCGCAAAAGTTCTTTTGGTTCTGAAGGCGTGCCTTCGAATTTCGACCAGTTATCATTGTATATTTTTGTGAGACTTTCTCTGCCCCCTTCCCCAGGAAACGTAGTAAAAACATTATAAATGAATTAGTGCTTAGGCTACACGGTGTTTTAATATTCACAGCTCTTGTTTTCAGACGAACAAACACGCATCCATATTTTTTGAATGATCTTCCTCTTTTAATCACGAAGGGTATAAAGTTGTCAGCTTCTACAGATAGAAAGGTTTGCCAGTCTTAACACACTCTGCAGAGAGGAAGTAGTGCCTTCAGTTGTTGTACTGGACTTATCATCACAAACCGTCGATAAGTAACACACGGTTATTCGGTCAGCCGCACATAAGTGCTCGAGAAAAATCGGGAAGCTTACTTAGCAGAGTAAATACCGATTAGAATGACGCTGAAGAGTTAACAAAGCTGGCTGTAAAAATGGGAAGTTGCGCGATGGTTTTGGAACAAATACATTACAATGCCGATTTAAATTTCCTAGTGACTCTTAGAATGCATTGTTATACTGCTGCTTTGTTCGTTACAAGTACACTGGGCGAATTTAGTTGACACATTAACGGAAAATGATAGAACCTACTTTAGTCGAGCTCACTAAGATTTTAGCGTCTTGTGACATGGTCGCTGGTAGTTATTTTGGACAATTAGCAACATGTCTGAAGAGGGGATACATGAGATCCCTACATCAAAGTTATAGTTAATACAACAATATTTTGGATAACAAAGTATAATATGACTTAGATACTTGTGTGGAGTTTACAGGTTCCTGACTTTAAAAAATAGCTTGAAATGCGTGTTAGTAGAACTCGTTCATACTGTCTTTATTAAAACCAGACTTGCTGATACAAACGAAAGATGAGATCCGTTCAACGACACTTTACCAGTCAACCGGCTAGTATTCCTCGTTTGATCACCTACATACTTTGCCACTAACTTTATTTGTATCTGGACCTTTAAGGCTCAGAAAGCACTAGGAGTAAATGTACAGCCTAATGAAGTTGGTCTGACCCATACATTATCGTGGATACATGGTGTTATAAGGTATTCCAGAATAAGTATATTTCTGCAATCAATTAACAAAAGATAGACGTTGTGACTTGTTAGACAGGAAGTGTCTACAAAACACCATAATGCTCATACATCGTTTTATCAACCCAAAAACCCATTTCACAGTTAACATACAACAGTGGAATTTTGCAACCATTAATTGGTTCAGTAAAAAAGTTATTAGGTATTAAGAAGCCTAAGTAAAACTACAAACTTGTAAACGGTGCCTTGAATCCCTATAGTGAGCTGAATGTATAGAATGCTTTCAAATGCATCGTCATTATAGTCATTGCTATTATAAAATTCAACCAACATATATCAATTTCCACTTAGTAGATCTTTTCCTTTAAGGTTGATTTGATGAATATGTGACTGTTAAGCTCAAGTGTTTTCCGTTTGATCTCGTAGTTTTTACTTGGATTGTTATTCTCGCTTATTTCAAAATAATTATGTGAGGAACTAACAATCAGTGTTACCCTTAGTACTTACAATTTATGACTTGTGAAATGTGTTCGAGAATAAATCAGCTCATCGCTTCTATATATGTGTTGCTTTTACTTCGTTCTTGTTTGTATGCACAGTCATTACTGCATATTACGATTGCTTTCTTAGGACAAGTTCAATGAACCAAAACAGAAATTATATGTGACAGTACACACAACCACTTGGAATTTAGCAATATAACTGCCAAACTTCATTTCATTGTTTCTTCGATGGTGAACTACACTATAGATAAAACGCAACAGCGTGGAGTGTTTGTCTGTTAATTAATTTACATGGGTTAATGTAAAATAGAAAACTGTACCCCTTGCAACAATCCCTACAATCAGAAGATAATGTCAACTAATTAGTTGCCCCGTTCTATTCGTGAAACGAAGTTATGAAAAGCAAAGCTCTGAAACAATTAGATTGATGGTAGTACAAATGGATTAGACGATTTCTTATTTATATTCTCCACAGGATGAATACCGTTGAAAACCAAGAAAACACTAAAAGTTTGGAATGTAACATTTCACGCTGGCCATATTACGGATTGTTACACGTTCGTACTTAGACGTCAAAGTCCTACGTTCGACTTCCTGACTGGAGAGAAGATGCTCACTATTAAGGAGTCCAATACTAGAACAGAATAGATATGTAATCTTTCGTACGCTTTTAATGGTATCCAACCGAGATAACTCGTTCCAATCAAGACACAAATAAAATCAAATTGTTCCCTATATTATTTTCATGAGAGCAAAGACAAATACTTTTGCAGAAAAAGTGAATAAAACTCAGTTATTAAACTTTAAACGACCTGATTAAACACCAAAGTTGAACTTAACCATCTAAAAAGCGATTATGTAACCACAAAAGGAATCGTTAAGTCTGACCAAAAGAGAAAACGTAATAAAAGAGACTTAGCGAGAGAATTATAACTATGAAAACAATTACGCAAAAGTTAAGTTACCAGATAAAGGCGCTAGTGTTGTCCTGATGAACACACCTGACTACATTGCCAAGTTGAAGACTATCCTAAGTGACCAAGCAAGATTTAAAGCTGATAAATTAAACAAAGACTTAACGTATTCCACAGAGATACGAATTACCAATCTACTGATTGAACTTCTAAAAAAGAAAATAATTGATAACAGGACGTATAATAATTTGAAAACTAAAGAATCTCGGTTGCCGTACATGTATGG
This sequence comes from Schistosoma japonicum, assembly GCA_025215515.1. Lineage (NCBI taxonomy): Eukaryota > Metazoa > Platyhelminthes > Trematoda > Strigeidida > Schistosomatidae > Schistosoma > Schistosoma japonicum. The sequence continues at coordinate 32,093,484 of CM046064.1, read as the reverse complement.
TCTACCGAAAGTACATAAACAAAACATTCCATTTAGGCCTATAATATCAATGATAAATGCACCTCATCATAAGGTGGCTTGATGGTTAGCAGAGAAGCTTGAGCCTATCCGTCAACGTCTGTCTATGTTTTCCCTGAAAAACTCCTTTCATTACGTTGAAATATTGGATAAAATTGACATTTCCGACATGTCTTTGGTTTCCATCGATGTAACATCCTTATTTACCAATATGCCACTCCTTGAAACCATTGACATTTTATGCCAACATTCTGACCTACTTCCTCTACCAGTAGTTGAATTGAAACGACTATTACTTTTGTGCACAAAGGACATCCAGTTCCGATTCTATAATAAGATATATCGCCAAATTGATGGTGTTGCAATGGGTAGTCCATTAGGTCCTATCCTAGCAGACATTTTTATGGCCAATCTTGAAAACAAAAAACTAAAAAAGGTGATTGGGGAAATGACGCATTATTCAAGGTACGTGGATGATACCTTCATCGTATGCAACAATGAACAACATGCTAACTACTTATTGAAAATTTTCAATCGAGCACATAAAGATATTCAATTTACCATGGAGTTAGAAAAAGACAATAAACTTCATCTCGTGGATATTGCCATACAACGTCGAGGAGATGCAACAGTGCAACAGTCGATCTACAGAATAACGATGTGGAATGGATTGTTCTTGAATTTTAACAGCTTCTGTCCAATTCATCACAAAATCGCATTAGTGAAAACATTGTTTCTCAGAGCGGAAAAGATTTGTACTTCAGATATGATAGATTCAGAACTCACTAACAATAAACAGTATTTAAAATGAATGACTACCCAGAAAAATTCATTGACAAATACAGTGAACAAAAGCCTGATAAACCAAATGAAACTACAGTCCACAAGAAGTCTATTTTCATTCAACTCGACTTTAAAGGTAATGATATTGCTGAAACAATCAGAAAAAGACTCAGCTCAGCTTAAAATAGAACTTATTATGCTGCTAAACCGTTTATATCATACATAACAACATGTTCACTGAAACAATCAAAAAAAGACAGGTATCCTTCTCATGTTACGGCCAACTGTCTGCATAAATTTACGTGTACCTGCAGTAGCAGTTATATTGGCCGAACAGAATAAAGGGCCTACCTACGATTTAATGAACATGTAGCGGTAATTAATCCCCAAAATAAATAGTGGCATAGGCTCTCGACATTGATGCTGACCATGTTTATTTTAGCGGACACTACTAGTTGAAGGCACGCTGTCACGCATCATCACCAGATCACGACTCGAACCACCGTGGGCAGCATCACTCTCTCTAGTTTGCCAGCCTAGACGTCGCTATTTCATTAAAGCTCTGTATACGATCAAATATAATTACTCTTCCAGCCTTCACTGCCTTCTGATTTTTTATTCGTAAGAGTGGGTCCATTGGATAGAAGTGGCTTTAATTATACGACAAGCGTAACTTAATCATATTTCTGGGTACACTTCAAACATGTCTAGAAAAATCTACGACTCACAGGAACAAAGACATTTAACAGCGCAATCGCTAAGCATCTAATTGACACAGGACACCAGGTCGATATTAATGAATCATTTAAAGTGTTCAATAGGCAAAATACTTCAAATCTAAATATATGGCGAAGCAATTTCCATTAAACGATTGAAACCAAACTTATGTGTTCAAAAAGAAACTGTTGTAAGCATTTATTTACCCTGGTAACTTAAGTTCCCCGTTATTATTTTCATAGTTATAATTCTCTCGCTAAGTTTCTTTTCATACATTTTCTCTTTTGATCAGACTTAACGATTCCTTTTTTGGTTACATAATCGTTTTTTAGATGGTTAAGTTCAACTTTGGTGTTTAATCAGGTCATTTAAAGTCATTTAATAACTGAGTTTTATTCACTTTATTCTCAAATATTTCAAGCCACTTCTTATTGTGTAATCATTTGACCTCTGATCTCTGTTTTGCCTTCTGGTACCTTCTCTTGGATCGTGTATATATTGACAGCATTTTCTCCAACATTTTAAGCCATGTTCACATGTTTATGTAATCTTGATTTCAACTAACTCCATCGGTTCTCATCAGCATGTTAAAACTTGTTTCGAATATTAATCATGTCAAACATTATTCTAGGTTGTATGCAGCTGATGAGAAACCAACGAAATGAAATGAATTCATCTTATTCTGCACAAATATTTGTTCTTGCTCTCATGAAAATCAAATTGGCTAAGACTACTTGAGAATAATAAGTAGTAAGACGCAATACAAAAGAGAAACATTTAAATGAATCACAAACTTTCTTCATTTTAATGAAATAGTAGTTTGGACAGCTTCAACATGATGAGAGTTACCGATGACAATCAATGGTAATATTACTCTTACAAGTTGTGAGTATACACCTTGACATGTTTATTGGATACATTCTGATAAAACAGCGTTTTGCAGGACTGACGATGTAACTGGTCTGTTGTATCTCCCATTCTAAATATATCTGAATAAATCCTTCCAAACTCAACAATGAAACAATCATGATGTATTACCTATGCCTATTATGATGTGGACTATGGCCTATCACGATATATGGATTCAACAACCTTGACATTAGAAGAAAACTCGGACGCTAAAGTCGTTCTATGCCCACACATCTACCCTGTGACTCCATGTCCCAAAACAGAAGATAAGAATACACGATAGATGAGCTAATAACAAACCAGTCAAATTGTGTTTTACGCATTTGTTTATATGCCTGCAAAACGCAGTCACACAACAGATTAATAAGAAGAATAGCACTTATGCATTAGAAGGATAATAATAACTAAGAACTGAGGAAATAGATGCATAGTTAATTACTTATTTATGCTGTATGGAAAATACTATGATAACAGTTTATAGATCTAGTGGGAGGTTATTAGGAGGGGAACATGATAATAACATAAATAAAATAATTGATTTACATATGCTATAAATGAATAAAATAGTCTTGTGAAGGACAGTTTCGAAAGAGACTTATTCTTCTCAAATCGCCTAATACAACAATATCTCTCTAACTTCATGGAAGCAGGTCATCTAGTATGAATAAACTAATTTATTCAATCTTTCGACATGATACCAAAAATTATGACAACAGGTATACTCTAAATGATCATATCACGAACTTATTAAAAACTGAATGCATTTACGCTATTACTACAAGAAGCTATATACTTAATAGGAGGACTGTAGTTCGATGACTATGTTGGAGAGTTATTATTTAGCAAAAACAATAACCACAAGAGTACAGATATACAGATGAGTTAACAGGCATAAACAGACACTTACATACATAGATACATACTGGCATATTAATATGCCTGCATTCAATTATTTTTATTATTATCAATCTCTCATTAAAATATTCTCACATCTTTATAAATTTTGAAAACTTTCCCTAATAGTAATCTATAAAGATGCAGTAAATAATAAAATTTGTCTTTATGTCATTAAGATGATAAATAAGAAACAAGTTTAGTTTCTAACTCCTTCCACCCCCCACCTACGCACCACCACCACCAACAACAACTTCCTTCTATTTATTTGTCGAAAATATTGATTGATTGATTGATTGATTTCATGAAAAATTTTCTCTAGAATCAAACAAACCAAAAATTAATTTTGTGATAATTTTTCATTGAAAATTATTACCATCATGAAAGTTGTACGCGTGAAGTTAACTTGTTCAATAATCAACTTTTGTGAACAGAAAAAAACATGCAACAACAACATTAAAGTTCATTTTTCCAATAAATTTTCTTTAAAAAACAAAGAAAATTGAAGCAAAAAAATAAGAATAAAAAAGAGAATGTTCTCAACTATTTTGGTGGGAATTTTTATCAGATGTTCATTTAATGGATGTATTTTTGTTTAGATAAATTGTAAAATATTCACTGTTTTAGTTGTTACAATTAAACGTATTACATAGTTTTCGAAAGTAGCTTTTTTGAAAATAGATAATACGTTTACTTATTGCAGTTCCATGCTATGACAAAATAGCTGTACAGTATTTCCTGATTCTCAATTGTATTCGAACAAAAAATCGATCTGTAATAAATACAAACAACAAAACAGAATACCTATTTCTACGAAGTCATCAAAATTACAATAATCAACTGGCCAGTGGTTAACTTCAGGATATTTCTGAAGTTCTAGTAGGAAATTGTGACTGGTACAGTTTAGATATGTCGGGAAGGGGGCGAAGGTGAGATATTTATCTTCAGTAGCATTGACTGACCGTTGATAGGTATTGAAAATCAGAAATCACTAGACATCTGTTTTGTTCTAGTATGGAAATCCTTAACAGTAAGTATCGACGAGCACAGAACATCCAGATTTTACGTTGAATTTCAAAAAGGTAGATAACTGATCAGACAACCAGCGGTTAATAGATCAATGAAAAAATTAGTTTTGGTTAATGAACTAATTAAAAGGCTTCCTGATTGAAGAAACTCTATTACAATATTTTAGCGAAATGACTTATTTTATCCAATACTGTACTTATTTCTTAGGGTGGCTGATGTGTAGACAAGGCACAAGGTTGATGTCAAGCAGTTAGGAATAATGATATGATTGACTGTTTATTAAAGTTCATTTGTTTTCAGATCAATTGGATTACGGTCATGATAAGTAGAAGGAAAACATCAACTGTGAATAAACTTTACAAAAGTTATTATGAATTAATCTAATGCAAGTTGAATACAAGATCACAATGAGTTAATCAATACAACTAGATGTTATAGAATTTACATTTGAGCAATTTTTGCATTTGGGTGAAAATAACCCATATTGGTTTATATGAAAACCTGATAAGAGATTAACAAATCAAAGTTACTAATTTGAATCCGTACAGAATGTATTGGCTTGTTTTTCTGCACTTGTACTTTCATCAGATAGCGGTGTGAGATGGGGAAGGGGGTGGAGACTTGATAATCTCAACACAATAATTCCAATTATTATTGTCGTCAAACAAATACAATCTTACTCCCATTTGCTTAAGAATAACAATTACAAATGAAAATCAGTGAAAGTTCACAAAGTATAATACATCTTGTTAGGTGATGATATTCTGATAACTGTGAGATCGCTGATCGCAATTGGTAGATGGTGATGTTTGGTGATATCATGAAGAATTGGCACAACTAAATATAAACTAATACACCATTTTATTACTTGTGTTTTCCATCGCAATTTCTATTATTACTTCCCGGATTTATGAGAGAAGAGTGCGTGGTGTTGCATGGAGAATTGATGGCTTCTAGTCGAGTGTGTGGTGATACATTCCACTTGGGAATTCTATTATTGGATGCCAACGCAGTAGTACAGAGTGTTGCATGTTTACCAACATGATTTATTGTTATATATTTAGTTGTAGTAGTAGCTTTGGTGTAACTGAGGACCAAAATTTCACATGATACATCACTAAATGCAGATGCAATAATCTACCGATATGCTTCTAAAAAGACAATGTGATTCCGCCTGCGTTTGAACAGCAAGGTAAAAATCGATATAGTGATGCATATACATCCGCCTAACGAGTACCGAATGAGACGAAACGCCCATCCTAAATTCTGCAGTTAGGTACACACAATTCTATATTAAAAAACTGGTATGAATGATTTCAGCGATTCTATTCTAAAGCGAATATGACTATTGTGATGACCTTTGCTGAGGAAGCTCCCCATCGGGACCTGCAATTTGACTATGACTTATGAAGCTTTGGGAACAGCGATCAGTTGAAATGTCGCAGTAACCGAAACCTACATCAGAGGCATAGATAGACGGTACAAGCACCAACACATGAGAGCTAAGACCGAGTTATTTACTAAATGTGAAACAATTGCTTTTATATATCACTTGTAGTAACAAACAGTAATAGAAAATATAGATTAATTAAACACTGGACCAAAGGTGTTATATGTATAAGCTGCGATAATGAAGGCATAATAGGGATACATTAACGATGGAAGAGTAACAAGTGTGATAACAGCTAACAAGTCTACGCAAAGCTGAAAATGTACGAAATTTAAACAGTATAGTTACTAAATATTCAACATATTCAGTGTAACATTAGGAGGTCCAGATACCAAGAAGGACAAACTCTGCAGCATATGATTTTGATTAACATTTCCGAATATTACTTCCTGGACCTTTGAGAAAAGAGTGCGTGGTGTTGCATAGAGTATTGAGGGCTTTTAGTCGGGTGTGTGGTGACACCTTTCACGTTATTATGAATACGATTGTAGACTGACATGTTAAATCATGCAAGCAACTAACCAGCACTATGTTATCAGACATAAATCACCCGCTTCATTTACATATTCCACCTTGTGTATCATGCGACAAAACGAGACGTAGATAAACTAGAATTCATGTACGTAAGAAAACGTGTAAAAACATTAATATTCCGTATCTGGCAAATATCTTATGGGATGAAGAAGTTATAAATGCCAATCTAATTAGACATCTGTACTCTCTAAATACACCTCATCAAAGAACATACAGACTCTGTTTCTTAAGTAACTGTAATCTCAATTTCGCATATAAAAACGCACATTATATTTATTTGCTTATTTACTTTTATTGATATTATATGTATATGTATAAATATTTGTCAGATGTGTGCATAGTAAAAGAGTAACTTGTTGAGATACTATTTCCTGAAAATTCATATTGTACTAAATGTGACATTGAATGAGGCTCTTATTATTGCTATTATTATGTGGATAAACGATTTATGATCCCCATTCAGATATCGAAAGAAAACTAGCAGTTTATGTGACTATCATTCAGTGGTGACGTACCCAGGAAAATGGTAATGTTACGGTTACACAGATCAAAGAGTGCGAGGTGTTGCATGGAGAATTGAGGGCTTCTAGTCGAGTGTGTGGTGATACATTCCACTTGGGAATTCTATTATTGGATCCCAACGCAGTGGTACACAGTGTTGAATGTTTGCCCACCTGATGTCTCTGCGTCGAAATCCGGGATGCGCACTGATGAAGGATCCCATACCAGAACGAGACAGCTGTTCACTGCTCCCTACTTTTCGATCGTACTTTGCCAACAACAATCTCTGTCATAAATATATATAGAATCAATCAAACATTCCAATCTCCACAAAAATAACCATCTCAATTGAATCTCATAAATGTTTTATAAATATGACTATAATGACTAGAGTTAATAGTGTAGTTGATATGTAGTGATGTGAGCATTGTTCTTTTCATCTTGAAATATTATAACTATCTTTTTATTTCTTAAGGTCATGAGAATACCGTAATATTTAAAAAAAAAACAATCAGGACATTTTTGTTGTAACGTAACTAATTTCTACTTTTGTGCATGGAATAATTCAATGAATTTCTTAGTAAATTACATAAGAGATACCATGAAATAAAGCAGATTGTCTACATTTCACTAACCTCTAGTTACCTATTATCTATAAATGTTGTATATCATACAAACAATAGAAAATTTGGGAAGGTTTCCCAATTCAAACATGACTGGAACTAGTGGATGGAAGAAGATGATTCAATTGTAGTTTATTTATCCCCTGATTATCACAAAAACAAGAAGATTATTGACATAAAAGAATTTTTCTATATTGTAAAATAAACTACAGTATATATTTTATTCAGAGAATGTTTGGTAATGTAACATGATTAGAGTTAAGTGTATATTACATACTGATAATATCAACAGCAGAAATCATAGAGACTGGGAAGCACGGAATGAATGTACTATCATCAACCAATCATAGCCCACATAAGCTGAATGCATAAGTTAGTTCCTAAATGTAGTCACTATTGTACACCACTGAAAAATCCTATATAACGATCAGTTAATTATTATGCTCTTTTGTATTCAATAATTTGTTCACGACCTTATATCCTTAGGTGGTGATGAAACTGATTTAGAAATCGTCCATACACTTCTTATTCATCATTTTATCGTTATATAATCGTTTCTTTTAACAACTGATCATTTCTAAACTTTTCTATTTCGTCTCCTTATTCCGTGGTATCAACTTGTGTAATCAACTATATACGAAATTTAATTCACAAATTTTCACTATTCACTTAATACGCAATCATTGTAAAGAATCGGTTGAGTTGCACAACTAACATGAGTTTGCATTTTTCCAACTTCATCGCTATATAATCATTCTTAATTAACTTTACATTCGGTGTTATAATAATAATTACTATTATCATTACATTACTATTTATTTAACACCGCTTACTTGTATTGAATCTATGCACAAATGATAGGTTGTATATTATCATAATTGGATGTCGTGGCGACATTTGACCATCAATTTGGATATCGCAAAGTAATCTGAATTAAACAACCCATGGTTACCAAGGCCTGACACGGGACAGCTGTTCCGTTCTAGCCTGGTACTCTTCAGCGGTGCACACCCACGACCCTCTGACTCTGTGGCGAACGCCTTACCGTTAGACTACTGAGTCGGCTTCTAACGGCTGATATTTCTAATTCAATCAGTATATTATTGTTGTACCCGCATAAGAAACTTACTGCAAAGAGATAGTTATTCTCTGGATTTGTTATTTTTAATGTCTTCTTGAGGTTATTTACTGAATGAAAACCAAAATGTGTTTCATCTTTTCAAGTTTAGGATAACTGTCATATAATTAAGAGAGAAACTGTCTCCATATGCGTAAACATTTATGAAGAGCTATATTTCATAGCTATGAATTTCCAGACTCTCAACAGCAGGCAATTTGTAATTAGATCATTGTGCTCAGATACAATGTATTGTGATACACAATCTTGGATGTACCAACAATAAAGCGAAATCTGACATCAATTGCTTGCACAGAATTTCATAATTTAGTTTTATTAGTTAGCAAGTAGCTTAAAAACAGAATTCAGTAGTCAGGGTTTTCCACTAATAACTCTAATTTGTCAATCTCTCTTGTCAATGTACATTCTCAGTAGATTGTTCCAATATTGTTACTCAGTTTAAAGTTTGAGTAAAGAAAACAATAAAGTCAAGTCACTGAAGATAATTTTCGACAATGTCCTACATTGATGTTATACAATCATATTTATAGTGAATTTTAAACGAAAATAAATATTCATTTATTGTAAATTAGAAAGTGATTACAACATAAATTCATTCAGTGGTTTCAATTATCACAGGAACCAACAGTTAGTTTCTTCATAATTTAATTATTGATTGGGAGTTCTAAGATGGAAAATTATTTACCAACTGACACTTTGACATGGAATAAAGTGTACATTTATCCAAGCAGATACATCATTGCATAATTAAGGTAAACAGCATATTGTAAAAAATTCTTTCATTGAAATAGTCATTAGAATATATTGGATGAATATAGTCAATACAATATAATCATAATGTGTACATTTGTAAATAATTTCTGGTATCATTTCATTGTTCATTACAAAGAGAATCTGGTAATTGAACAAAATCATTGACTAATCCAATTGGACGTAAATAATATGAAAAATATTCCAGCATATACATCATTTCAGGTGTTACATAATGAAAAGTAATGCCAACATCACTAAGTAATGACTAGGTAGCATTATCATTTCACGATGTTGTTGTTTGTGTTTATTGTCAGTGAACGATTGTAGAAGTAGAAAGTAATAAAGGTGAATTGTTAGTAAAACAAAACACATTAACATGGTTGATTATTTTATATAACTAGACGACTTTAGTTAGATGACCATTGCCAATCTGAAATACTTGTACAACTGTTATGCGCTAGTAAAGGATTCATTAAAAGTGTTCATCAACGATTCCATTGAAAGTCAAACCCAACTCAACCTTCAAACTTTGAGGTTAGTGCCTAATATTTGAATCGATAAGTAAGTATCCAACAGCTCATGTTTCTAACCAGTTAATTTGTGATGTACTGACCGACTATTAGTTACTGTTAATGGTTGGAAACTGCTTTACTTTTCACATGAATAAACCTTGTCAGCTCATGGCTGTATAATGGAACTTCGAAATTAAAACTGTTACTAGTAAGCATATGATCCTTATTACTTTTGTTGTAGTCACAAAAACACCCAATTATATTGCATAATTATTTAACTACTATTGAAATACGATAAGTACTTAAGAGATTGTGAAGTCTAAACCATTGTAAGGTTCATTATATCTCTGTGAATCAATTAATATCATCTTTGTATATGATAGATGAACATTTTATGAATAAAGAGTTCATTACATTACTGTTTTAAATGAGTTCCAGCTTCAGGTGCAAATGCTGTATATGATTTTAAAACATTTTTGACTGATTCTACCTGCTTATGAAAAATATTGAAATGAATAAAGCACGATTCAAACTTACAACTATGTGCTTAAAAACTTAAGTGACTTGTAAATCATCGTTTTATTGATAAACAGTACAGTAAGCTATTTTAAGTGACTATTGGGTGAGTTTATTTTTACTTGTTCAGCTTATAAGCACTCGCTTTTGACAGGTTTCACGCAATTTCTTCAGAGATGTTGCTTTATTCTAAGAGTTCATTCGACTAGTGTGACGCTTAAATATAAACTTTTAAAAACTGTACAAAGCTCGTATGAGGACCAATAAATTTTGTGATTGGAGGGTGCTAAAGAATTGGAAGTAGTAGATACATTTAGTAACCCGAGAAAGCTCTTTTCATACGACCGAACAACTGACAGGAATAAATCCAGTACCACTGAAACAACCCATAAATTCACTAGTATATCAAAAACAAATTTTCAAGATTGTCACACATGACTGGGTAACATTTTCCAGGACTGGACTGCTGCTCCAACAACTTTGATGGTATTGTCTCATTCTTCTTGACAAATGATGACTGATTCACCTAATGAAGAGGAGGTCCCAAAGGAGTATCAACTTCTGACCTGCAACAAATTACCAGGTTCAGACGGCTTACACACCAACTTTTTAAAGAGATATGGCAAAAATTGATCAGAAAACTAACAAGGTTGTCTGGTTAGTTTCTTCTTTTAAAAGAGTCTGTGCAGTTAATGTAACAACCATCAGAGATTAAATCTACTCTCAACCGCTTTTAAACTATTGGCTTCCGTCATACTTCACAAATTATGCAAAACCCATGAAAGTTTGATTCTCTGGGAGCTGGTTGGTTTTTGATCAGGTCATAGATGCATTGATCAAAATTTCACCCTATATAAATTATTGGAACACCATTACATGTACTTCAGACCCACAATCATTACTTTTTGTGATATCAGAGTGACCTTAGATTAGTTGAATAAAACTGTGCCCTAGTATTACCAGTTGGAGATGAATGTGCCCGAGAACTTCACTAGCAGCTTAAAAGCTCTGTACACAAACACCTTAATCAGAATGGGGGTAAGCTACCTCTCTCCACTGTTGAATCCAAAATTGAGGTTAGGCAGTGTTGACTAATCTCATCATTCCTCTTTAACCTTCTTAACGATGACATTCCGGCAACAGCTTCGAAGGAAGTGGATTTGTTAGCTGGAGAAAGACATTTTGGTCTTGATTATGTAGATGACGTTATTCCTTTGCACATTAACACGCAAGCCATTCAAATTGCACTTAATACATCAGCAATTAGTATCTGTAGATATTGCGTATAATTTGTACCTTCCAAATGTAAATTGCTTTTTGAATTAGTGGCAGGGGTCTATACCTGCTTTCATTATTTGTAGTTAATCGTTAGAGGTAATAAAAAAGTTTATATATATAGGTATCTGTGTTCATTCTAGTGGTGGTGCATCAAAAGTGATCAGTCTTTACATAGGGAAAAAGAGGTCGGATTATGCCAGTCTGGGTCATCTTTGGCATTGTTGCGATATGAATTTGGATAGTGAATATTGGATTTGGTAACGCTTCGGTGAGACCACCTCTGCCTTATACAAGTGAACTATGTTTAACCATCGTTGTTTTTGAAAGATTGCTGGCATCCAATGTTTACATAACACCTGGAATACTAAAGTTTAGCAATGTTTGTTCGCATTCAGTAAAACACAATCCAACTGGTCTAACAATCTTGAAACATCAGCTTTAGTGGCTCTATCATGTTTCATTAATGTCATCTAAACGACTAACATGTCGAACATTATTTGCCAAGAATGGAATTACATGCAAAAACGGAGAGGCAATCACTTCAAGGTCTTTTATTCTCGACTGAGAACAAGCTGTATAGGATTGGTTTCTGTCGGACAGTTGAGTGTTTAGGATTGAGTTCTTGGAGATAGTGAAAAAATTCATGGCTTCAAACGTCGTTGAAAGGTAGTGGTGATCCTGTTTTAACTTTCCATCAAACTCTTTATAAAACTGAAGCGATCTTTCTCAATAAAAAGTATTTCTTGGCTATGTTTTGCACCAAATTATATCACTCATGTGATTTTGTTGCTGTTTCTTTATCCGCGCCTTTCGATAATGCTTCTCACTTTTCATTTCTCTACCGTATCATATTCCCGATTGTGTAATGCATGCAGTATTGAAAGCAAATTTGTGTCACAGAATCGTGTTCAAATCATTAGATAATAGTGGTCTCGTTAAGGAGTTTACGTGTTGCATTCTTGGATGAAACGTTTATATTCTGAAGCAACCAATGTTTTATATAAATGTATACATTGGATATCCAAGTGTATTAGATGCCATGTATTGTGTTAAAGTTGATGGGCGACTTTGAAACTTCTATACATACATCACTAATTCTGGCTTAGTTTATAATGACTGATTATCTTCCATTGTAGCAAAAACTCATTTTTTCTAACAGTGAACACTCACACCTGTTCTGAGGAATGAACCCAAGAATTTCATATTTCATCGAATGATGTTGTATTTAGATCAGTCTGTGGAAATTCAGTAGTCCGTATTTACGAGTCTAGTCAATTTGTGATACAGATCGGCGATCTTCTAGCATCAGTAGGTGACCGTCATTTATACGATTCAGCGAACACCGTAGGGCAGTTAATAGTGATCACATACTTGTTATGATTATTTCATAGAAAGCTGAATAGTTCATATATCTTGGTATGATTCTTCAATCAGTTGTTCATAGTTTCAAAATAAGTGGTATGAATTTAATTATATAACAGTTTTACATTTTAACCGTATAGCTTATTATGTAACAGAATTACTTTCACCATATTCAATAACACGATACAGAACATTTATCAAAACACCATCGGTAATTAACAAAATCTAGTCTGTTAATTAGTGCACCCAGGTACAAATAGTGACTGAATTTGTTAGGGTCTTATTCTCCAGCCCATATAAAAGTTATTCCATCATATGTATCTGATCTTATTTAGTTCTCTAAGTGAACATCACAATCCCTGAGAATTTCACTTCGAAATGTACATACAAAGGTAAATATATGTGAAAATATGAACAGACGAAGTCAAAATTTACTTGGTGTGGTGCTGCGTATGAGAAATTTGAATCCAGCTCAACAGGGCGCCAATTCAATTTTAGATATGACTTAAAATTAAGAAATGCGTCAGGTGAATCATATTGAAATCGATCACGATTAAGTATATCATGTACATCGAATAGACGAACGCCAACTGCTTGTCCACAAATACCTAAATAAATTGTTACATAAGTATACAAATTAGCTATCATTCATGCAATCCTAGGTTCATATTCTTCATGGTTTTTTGACTATTTCAAATATAAATGTCATTCATTGTGTTTTCCTAACTCAAATTATTTGACTATATTCACATTTATCAACTACAAAATGAACTTACTATTAGTCACGTTGTAGTTTACTTATAGAGCTAGATATGTTTTGTACATGAGTGTCAACTAGTCAAAACCTAGATCCAATGTTTCCTGTTAATTGCTTCTAACCTCTATTTCACATGGTGTGTGTGCGATCAGTAAGTACTAGACAACTAGTGGTACTGTTTACTACTTAGTAACTAATTCGTTTACTCGGAATGTATTTTCGCAGTATTGAAAAACGGTCAATATGACAGGTGCGTTTCCACGAATGTTTGTCTTACAAGTTATGTATGGTTAAAAATCAATAGCGTCACATTTCACTTTGAATACCACCACAATATAGCAAAATTTGAAGTTTCACATCACGCAAGAACTTTAATTAAACATCTGTTCGAAACTAGGAATCACTAGACTGCCTTATTATCTAGATATGGAACTCCACAGTAGTGTGAGTTAATGACTTTACAGGTAATCAAATCAGGGGTAACTGCTTAATCTGCAAACGTCGATTTTCCATCCATTGATTCACATTCCTAATTCACGACACAATGAAACCACTGTTTATTAATCAGCCGTCCCACATAGTGCGCATTCGCATTATTGAAAACCTAATAACGGTTAGTTAAGAAATTATGATAATATTCACTCTTGTAATATTAACGAGATAAAATTGATTCATCATATATTCAAGAATACAAAATTGTATGGACCAGAAATTGACAGTATAACTACGAAACTATTGTCAGTCAGACTTAATGATAAACCCCAGTTTAAATGGGCACGATGATGATAAAGAATTTCGCATAATATTGATTCTTCAATAACATGACTTTCAAGGACAAATATAGTGCCACAAATGACGTGCATTTGGAAAGAGACTAAAAATAAAGTATCATAGGCCTTAAATAACAGTGTTTTCGTAATTTCTAATTAGAATGTTTATCAGTAAAACTATTATGTACTGACTATAGGTACATCACAATAAAATTTCCGTTTAATACTATTAAATCCACTCACTCATCATTACATCTTCCCCGATCTCATCGTAAATTGAACAGTTAGGATGTTTATCAATTGACTTTTCTACAATATTTTTCAATGCTTCTCTAGATAGGACATAACCCGCACCACCGGAAAAATAACCATTTTGAACAAAAACCTAAAAGATAGAAAACGGTACGTAACGGAAAATAATAATTTGAAAGTATACTGTTCTAAATATCCCTACTCGAATAATTTCTGTACATTCTGTGTACCTAAAATCTCTACTCTAATAAAATCGCTTTATAAATATTCAAAGGAGAAATGTAATGGCTTAATAATCCTTCATAGAATACAATTAAAATCAATGTATTTCTTATGTTATGGGAATCGTGACATTCATCACTTGTCTTAACATTCGTTCAGTTAGATTAATTATTGACATAATTAATGAATATGCATTTCATAAAGTCAATTTCACAGTTGACATGTTTACACACCACCCCGGGAAATAAGTCTCTTATGTATTATTGCACTTAGTTACTGTACGTCTTTACACAAAAGTCATGTGTTATATTTTTTGCATAACGCATGGAAAGAAGCTTGTTATCGTATTGAAATAGTCAACTCACTAAAGATAATCCTCTTTTCGACAATGTCCTACATTGATGTTATACAATCGTATTTATAATGAATGTTAAGCGAAAATAAATATTCATTCATTGAAAATCAGAAAGTGATTACACCATAAATCTATTCAGTGGTTTAACACGTCGAGGAATTGTAATGTTAAGTTTTCTTTTCATTTTAGCATGATAAGAAATAATCGTTAATACCAATTGAACTGGTACAAGATAGTGTTCGCTTTCGTATTTTAGTCAAAAGCAAAAGTATCATTCATATGTCTCTCGCGGAAACAGAAACCGCCAGTCAGTTAAGAAAAGGCTTTTCTTTGATATTATTGCAAATATGTCGATTTGTCTGCGTAGCTCATTAATCTAAGCTACACACCAGGAGTGCGAATTCGATGTAGATCCACTAGCTTATTTTTCAGCATACTGATATCAAAGTAGTGATTCTTAATAGGAGGCAAGTTATCACTGTCAAGTGAAACATTAGTGAACGGAGAAGTAAGATCAAGAGAAATCAGAGAGAGCTGCCCAAACTTTGTTGTAGTAAATCCTATATCCAGTAGTCTGCAATAAAATAGAAATGATTGTGATATTTCACTGTTTTGGAAGCTGAATTTCCGACATTTTATGGCTTTCAGTTGTTTCTTAACTTCATCTAAGTGACAACTTCATTTTCTTATTGGAGAAATAAGCCTTCCGGTTCACCTTTTGAGGGAAATAAAGTGATGAAAATTGTGTAGCACGTATAATCTTATTAACAACATAACCATTTGCAATTTCGGGCAACGGCAAATCTTGAAATGAAGCTACTGAACGCACAATAATTTAGTAATGCAACTATCATCTTATGTATATATATGTATATATGTTTACACTTATACATGCATATGTATGAGATCCAAAACTTAAGTGGGTGCTTTCGATAGTGGTATTCTCTGAGCTAGCCATTGTTGTTACATCTACTGTATGTGTTACGCCATACTCCATTTCAGTCCATTCTAATGACCTTGTTAGTTGTTACTCAATTTTATGGGTTTTGATGTTAGCCTTTGTCTGTGTACTCTTGTAAGCTCTAGTTTTAACTGACCTCTGGCCATGTAATTGATTGACCTCTTCCATATATGTTTTCAAATTTAGTTGTGTGGGAGCATTTTGAGAGAAATTAATCAGTTGATAAACCAATTCATAAAGTTATTCACTCAGCCTGATTCAAGTTGGTGAATGTAAACTACACAGTCAGTCAGATCACATGGTAATCTCGATTAATGATTGAAAATCTTGAGTGACAAGACCTAAAATAGGTTAAAATGGAGCAGATAAATTCATCCCCTATTCTACCTAGATTCTGAGTTTAAATTTTATTTCCCTCTTTCTATTCACCAATGTATTTTATTTCTAGTCATTTTAAGATTACAGATTCTACATTAATATTTCAACTCCTTTTAGATTCATCTAGGATATTTAAATCTAGCTGTGCATGATGTAAAAGATTATTTCTGGTTCAGTTTCTTCAGACATCGTTCAATGATTGTGCAGATGTAAGAAGTCTGCATTAACAAATATGTGTTTTAATTGTAATTGACTGCATATCTAACTAACCTCCTTTGCCAAACTGACATTCAAATATAAAATACCACAAAAGACAATATATGAAATGAAGATATATATTATTTACCGGAAATCTATGCCCAAGCATAAACGGCATATCAGGTGAATAATGTTGTAAAGCATCTAATAAATTTTCCATAATTACATAAGTATCATCATCTGCTTTAAGAAAATAATCATAGTCATCACGAAATTGATAAATATAACGAAGTGCTGTACTTATTTTATTCCATAAGTACCTTCTCTCTTCTGGATACGCTAATTTTAATTCTGTTCATGTAAGAAAAATTAAAAAGTAATAATAATCATAACCGATGCTAAAATCAGATAATTACTTCGTCTAGAATAAAATGAACCCAAAAGGAAGACAAATTGTTGAACTATTGGAACGTGTGTTGAGTCGAAAGTATTTGACGTCTAATTCATGGTAGCTGTATTTACAATTCGATTAATTAATAACCTACCGGATATCTAAAGTCAAATAAAATGATCAGCTTAATAATGATTAGTTATTTTAAAAATTTAATTTAATTTAAAACATTTTCTGACAATAAAATGTGAAGCTTTTATTTAGAAATGTTTGTATCGTCCTGTTGATATTAAGGGCTGCAATCATAGTTTCCATATTGTACAACTTGAGCGGATTGTCACGATATGATGTTGTCATGAGATTTGTTATAGTGGAACTACGACTGGCAAGTGGAATACAAAATAACTGTATTACCCAATCTGGATTACTTCTTATTGTTATGTCGTAAGAAATTGGGTGATTGGATAGATGGCCAAGTGCCAATTGCTAGTGCCTAGTTGGTTATTGCGCGCCTGCCCTCTGCCCACTTAATCCCAATCCGAAATAATGAGACAATGTAGTAACAGTAATTATGCTGAACGGGAGGATAGGGCAAGCGGAGCGTAACAATAATAGAAACAAAATGTTTACATTACAGAAAGTTCGAATAAATGAAATAATGTTCGCAACCACAGTTCTGAAAGTTTGTTACGCTTCTTTGTGGTCCAACCTAACACTTATACATCCAGGTGTCGATCACTACACAAGGACTCGAATTTAGTATATCCTATTTTACAGAATAATACGTTACTACTTGATGGACACAATCTGGTCAGCACCGAGAAGTAGATAGATATGATATTAGTTGCAATTCAGTGATTAATCAATGCAAATATCTCAGTTCTGAATCAATCACTCAGTGTCAACATCTCAGACTGTGGCAATGCCAAACAGAAGTTCAAAACTAGTAAGGGAATATTAGTTCTTTGAAGGCTGTCCGTACTTCTTCATGAGAAATGTCAACTAGCACATGACCTAGATTAAACACGGTTACCTACTAACCGTATCTAATCACCTTAAATTATAATATGTTGTATATAGATCAGTCGGTACAATGAACAAATTTACAAATATATCAAAGTGATTCATAATATTTGATATGAATAACTTGAAACCTTTGAGGATAGATTGATTATTTACAGCATAGTAATATATCATAATAACCCTAATGGTTATCCTCTCTAACTGTTACGCAATCAAAACTCTTCCTAACATCGTGAACAGACAATTTCTATTAAACGATAAATGATGAAATCAACTATTTCCAACATGCCGTGTACTGACACACAGAAAATCAAACTTTCGATTTTTATTTTATCATAAGTATTCATTTTAGATAGAAGAAATAATAACTCTTAAACTAATTCGTCTTACAATGTATTGTATCTACATTTGCAATAAACGGTAGTATCATGGATAAATCAACTTATTTTATATGAATATATACTAAAAGTAAATTTATCAACAAATAATTTATCAATAGGTCGATTGGAAATCCTAGGATAACATTTGATCATTTTGTTGAAAACAGTCAGTAGTTAACCATTAATTGCATTGGTATCAGAATTATACGTTGCTACTCCGCCTGTAGCTCATCTAGGTTTTCTGCCAGTGGCAAGCCCGTGTAAAGGAGGAGGGTTGGACATGAAGCTAGCGTTCTCATCCCGTGAAACACAAGCTTGTTAAAACAACACTAATTAGACTTAACAAACTAATCTATTTAAACTCTGCCCTGAGAGTGGAAGGAATGTTTATGACGCCTCCTGATGAAAGCCGAGATTCATCGGAAGTCATGAGGTCGATGCCCCTTCTAACAACCAGATCGAAAATTCTAATGAACACATGAAATGTTCGGACAATGCGGGACATCGGGAAGACCAATCAAATAGCAGAATAGATCAAGAGATACAACTTGACAGTACTCGGAATCAGCGAAACCTATTAGATTCAAACTGGAAAGAAAACACTAGCTATGTGAAAGATGCTACTATACTCCGGACACGAACAGGAAAATGCTCCAAACACCCAAGGAATTGTTTTGATCCTGTTCAGGAAAGCGCGCACTGCACTTGAAGAATGGCAACCACATGAACCCAGCATCATCAGAGCGTCCTTCAAGACAATGAAGAAGGGGATTACAATGAATATTATCCAGTGTTATGCACCCACCAACAACGGCAACGTCGAGGGTACAGATCAGTTTTATGATAGGCTGAAATCAATTATAGTGAAGTGTCCAGGAAAGGATCTGATAATCCTGATGGGGGACCTAGACGACAAAGATGGAAAGAACAACACCGGATATAAAGACATCATTCCTACAGTTGAAGAATATATGGGACTCAAAACAACTGTTAACCAACTTCAAAGTCAAACTCTTCAATTCAAACGTCAAGACAGATCTGCTATATGGAGCTGAAACGTGAAGAACCACTGTAAACATCCTCAGTAGAGTACAAGTATTTATAAACAACTGTCTACGCAAGATAATGAATGTCCGTCAGCCGGAAACTATCAGCGACAGCCTACTATGAAAGAGAATAAACCAACTTCCAACCGATGAGAAAATTAGGAAAGGACGTCGGAAATGGATAGGACATACATTGCGAAAATCATCAGACTGCATCGCGAGACAAACATTAACTTGGAATCCTGTTGAAAAACGGAAAAGAGGAAGACCAAAAAATACACTGCATTAAGAATTGGAAGCAGATATTAGAAGGATGAACAGCAAGTGAGAACAGCTAGAAATAAATGCTCACGACAGAATTCAATGGAGAATACTAGTGAGTGGCCTATGCTTCTCTGTGAGGGGTAACGGGCGTAAGTGAGAAAGTTAGTAACAGAAATAATGTGTAATTTATTTTTCCAGTTTTCATATCACTCTTTACTATGCTCACAGTCTAGTGATCTATATTCTGACATTCTTCACTAATGTTCTTTATTTTCACATTGTGTAAATCGACTGCCTTTTAATAGTTTCAATACTTTACTTTTCACTAACCTACAAGCATTCTGATTTAATGCCTTATTTCCAAATTCTTTACAATGTTGGTGATGAACCACTATTTCAAGGTGCAATAGTGAATTCATGGCTTGTATGCAGCTAATAATATTTTAACAAATCTGCAAATGTCGTCGTTCCTACTTTGTTTAAATATGCACATAATGCTACTTACCAGCTACAGGAAGTACTGGATCGGGTTTCGCACTTGCAAATATATGTTTTGTACATCGTCTAGCCCACGTATTATGTACATGTATCGCTTTTTTATAATAATTCTCTGGATATGTTAAAATATAACACAATATCCTTATTTCATTATATAACTTTCTTGAATAATTTGTGCGAACTATAGAAAAAAAAAAGAACAATAATTATTAATTGGTATTGTGGTGACCGTTTAATTTGAATTTTCACAATATAGTCTACCCTCAATTTGGCAACTATTTGAATACCAGGGAGTATTGGACAGATGTTTCATCCTAGTATGAGACTCCAAGGAGAAGTCTCTTTCACCACTAAACAGTTCTCCATGTAGCCTGATATTCGCGGGTTCAATCATTACTTAGATTGTGGATTAATAGTTATATGACTAAGGTCTGTTAGGGATATGAAACTACAACTAGTATTAGTTGATTACCACATCTAGTGAGAACTTGAACTTACTGTGAATATTTAACTGTGTATTGATGTCAAGTGAATCACGACTAGTTAACATATTGTTGTTGACTTGTGTATTGACGACTGAAATATTGCAGTCATAGTTACAATTTGTACCACTGTTAATATTATTAGTATTATCCTTATTGTCCACAATATTCTTCAAAATAAACTCTGTTAATTTATCGGATGAATAGTATTTTCTATTGTTATAGTGGCTGCATGGTAGTTGGTAGTTGAATGGCTTCCAAAATAATTCAGTACTGAATACTATTATTAAACCAGTTAACATTCCAAACAATAAACAGCAGACGACACGACATTTGGGATATACTTCAGATCCATTTTGACACTGCAATATTTTCATACATAGCTCAACAATTCGGAAGGTATGCATTTATGTATTTCAGAAATATTCTTTTGTTTGTTTAATCCAAGTACAGTGCTGCTTAAAAATAAAAGTAAACAGTCTCCATTAATAGCTAATTAAATATCTGATTAGTAGCTAAGTTTATAATGAAATTGTCTAAAATGAACAAAAAATAAGCATTTCATTCTGATTCGAACTTGATTCACTCAATATATAATCCAGGTTATGAAACGATTCTATTTGAAGACAACAGTATAAACTGAGTTTTGATATTTATGTCTGCTATTAATGCCGCATCTTGGGCAAATACGTATCAGTTCAATTTTTGCCATATTTCTCGTTAACACATTCAAAGAAAAATTGTCGAAATGAGAACAGAAAGGGTGTAATTGATTTCAAATACAATAGAAATCTAAATATATAACAAACATTTAAAAAAGGCGAAACGAGAATAAAAAAATGAAAAGCTACAGCTGACAATTAATTTAGTATTTTGTGTGTTTAGATACGCTCGTACAGTCAGTTGTTCGCCACATTTAGTTTGTGTCCAACCTCTTGTGACAAGTATTCCGATGATTTCAAGTGGAATAAATGAATTTATTAACATGGATAGGTGCAGAAGTTAAGAATTTAATAGACTAGTGGCATCTAAAAATCTCCCTAACATTTTTGGTTTTTTACAACCTATTTAGATGCGACAATCATTTCCACTCTAAATAAAGAAAAGGAGAATTATAATCGAACATTATATTTTTAAATAATTTAAATGATATATGAGGTATTTCTGATCAAAACATTGTAGTAACAGACTCCGTATCAAGAAAACACTCCATGAATTGCATACAAGGTACCAATCATTATGATCTAGGCTGACCTCAAAAGGAACATAACGATCTTCACTAGAATATAATAACAACAACACTCAAACTACGAGAGAACTTTATTGGAACAGGTATGAACAGTATACTTTGTGATTCTTATGCAGATACAACCTGTCCAATTTTACTCAAGAACTATCAGCATATCATTGCTAACAGATTGCACAACCTATCTCATCATGTAGCTCCTGCTGCTATCAAAATATCAACTCAGAATCCTTACTGCCTCAAGATTAGCAAGAACATGATGGGTGGATACGAGTCCGTGTAACCTGCAAAGTGGATTCTGGCATTAAAACACAACAAGATTCTCTCTTCGAACTTTTCCAATCCCAAATGAGTGGTTTAACCATGTCCATCTCTATTTGGTAAGACCTTTGCCAGAATCGAACAGAATCTCCTACCTGCCCATACGACGATTTGATATGGTGCTTATCAAATATATCACAGCTAAAACCACTCCAGTGGCTATTGCCACAGGCTGAATTCCTCAGTTTGTCTGCCCATCTATAACTAAAACAGGCCATGAACGTCAGTTAAAATGTAGACTTTTCCACCGTCTAACCAAATTCTTCGACCAGGCGCTTTAGAACATTTTCCTATAACACAACCTGAAAGCTTGTTAGAAACATTTTAGTCGAAAACATATCTCAACGAATTAATGCTTCCTGATTAGCCTTACTGGAAATCCGTAGTAGCTGTTAAAGTTAAATGTAGTACCCGTTTATAGCAAAATCCCATAGCTTACTAAAATCTTAGCCGGAATTTTTCCCCCTCAACAAGTTTGAACTTGATCTCTTACACGAGCAGGCTTACAAACGCTGTACGTTCACGCAATCCAGTTCAAACTTGACGGCAGTTGATGAATGTGATTGTTTAATCTCCTTAAAACATAGTATGTGCTTCTTTGTACGTGATGACATTCTACGAAGACCCCTTGAAGTAACCTACAAAATACCGCAAAATATTTTGGAGCCGGAATCGAAGTATGAAAAGGTTGGAAAAAATATTCGCATCTGATAATTAGGAGCGACGCATCCAGAAGGTAAAGTATAAATTTTTACAACATTCCCTACCCTCCAAAGAAGTTACCAAATCACAGTCAGCAACCAACTAGAAAAGAAAATTTTGGAAATTTCCAACAACCCGAAAGCCGTTAGATTCTGGCAAAACTACGTAGTTATCAGAACATCAAGGTGAGTATTACTTCAATTACAACTAATTTTGTCACTCGTTCCATATTCATTCGGTTGTAAGTTCATCCAGTTGTATTCAAAGTTTATTCTTACACAACATCCAGTAACTGCACATCTTGTTAATCTTGTCATATGCACTTATACTGAACAACCGATTTTTATCTGTACAATGTCAATTATTTGTATACCATTTACTAACTTGACTGCGTTCAAAAAGTTACTATTTTGAAGAAAACTCAAACACACCACTTTTGGTTGCCAGGCTACCTGAAAAATGAATACTTTTGCTAAAATAAACTGTGAAATGACACTGTGACTTAGTAACAAGTGTCTAGGGGCTGAAAATCTGCGTAGACTATCAAAGTAACGTTTACCGTTACTGAATGTATTGGGTTTCACCCTGTAGCTATTACATCTTAGGGTTCTCACAGACTTATTACATGTGGAGTGTACTGGAGCTATAAACAATTTCAAAAAAGAACTAGTTGCGTGGGTATTCGTCATTGACTCTATGTCCGTTTCAGCAAACACTATTAGCTGAAGGTTAAAGGCCACGCATCATCACTGGATCACTATACAACACGGCGTAAAATGCAACTTCGAACAGCCAACGATAACCCTGAATATAATGTCTTATATATTTGTAAGTTTCTCTGTACTATGTATGCTCAATGTGTGATTAAACGAGAATCGAAGACTGATCACTTACTTAGTTACCGCGAATGCCTTGAACTTTTGTTCGTTGGATTTAACTCCAGTTTAAACATAAATCTAGCAATTTCGTCGTTAATAACTTTTTTATTTGTACACTTATCCTAATGTTTGCGGAAGCGTACGAGTCAACGTAACATATTGTGGTTTAAAAAAATCTCGGAACTATCTTATCGTTAAACTGAAACTGCTTCTAATTCAAATAAGTAGGTATTGACGATTTAATCCGACATAAGCACGAATAATGTTTGGATAATTGCTGCCATTTTAGCGGCAGGAATATCCACGATAGAAAACATCTAATTAACTCTCCGTGAAAAAGGTAGTTAAATGTTTACTGAACAACACTTATAGCTATCTAATTAAGTAATATTATTGTTACTGACAAAATCGTGTCTAGTGCCATCCGACTCACTGATAAACCACAGGTTAACCACTAACACAAACTGATTTAGCTCATATTACAACAAAGTGCATTTATTTATAGGCAAGTAGACTTCTGTTACAAAAGCTGTTTAATATCGTAAAAAAATAACAAAAACAGACATATAATGACACATACCTTACTTATGATAAAATGCGATGTGGATACGATGAACAATCATACAACGTGCGCGATAACGCACTTACAGTACGAACGAAGTGAAAATTGAGAAATACTGTCATTTAGTAATTTAAAACAAAAGTCTCGCGTACAAGACTGAAGATATTCTTTTCTATAATCAACTACAATGAGTTGCGAAAAATAAATTCTAGTTTTTAGTAGTAATACCTTCCTAATTATTGATCACTTGGTTTTTCGACTTCATAACATACCAACGGCCGAAATAGTCCAAGGAAGCCAATGTTTCATTACCAAGCATGGTGCTTAGTTGAGTGCATATTAACAGGACTTCTGCGCAAAGTTCTTTGCTGAGCGATCGTCGCATTTACGCCTATTTTATGTTTATAAAGGTGATAAGGATACAATCAAGATCGACTGAACTCACTAATCTTGTATAAAGTAAACCTTATCGTAGTATTTCTGTCTGCAAGACTAGGATTATCAGTTACATTACCAGTGGTCAACTGCATTCTTGGCAACATCAAATGTGGATAATGGTGGCTGTTTTTATATGGTGCGAGGTAGCACTTTACTTATCCTACTCACAAACAACCAGTGAAATCTTATCTCTCTGAAGTGTGAAAGACAAGTATTGTTCGTTTCTGGAAGGAGAATTCGCAAATGTCCTGGAAAATTGACTGCCGTAAATTGTTACATTCTTCTCTTAATTAGAGAGATCCTGGAAGTGAATTTCTACGAACGTTGCCATAATCGCTTCTCTAGATAAAAGAATTTGCTTACAGATGCCACGATAACCATGGAAGAATATATTCTTGCATGAAATGCATAATTTCGGACCTTAATAGATGTGCCGATGAAAATAACTGCATAACTTCTTGTTATTTCCTTAATATAGATCTATTTTACTTTGATAGTTCCAATGGCATGTACCTAGTAATCCAATGAAGTACCTGAACTCGTCCGGTAACGGACAACTATAAAAATTGGAGAAGGACTGGCACGTCGGGTCACCCATAATATTCTGTATCGAACCGAACTTACTTAAGCAATCTTTTAGGATAAATGGAAAAATAGTTTGTATAGAAGTTCCTGTGAGCCGTGTTGTAGCCATAACCAATAAGATGTAATATTCATAACATGCAGGGATTATAAATGCAAATTCCACTAAATATTGTAGAAGAAGAACCAGCGTCTATGTAATCTCAGTGATTAGTAAAGAATAATATTTCAGAAGGTAGTCATTTATCCGATTATCAACTAATTCTCTACTTTCGGATTTAGAAGAAACACTACTTGCGATTTGCATTTATGTGACTAATAATTCCCTCCTACCTCTCAGACGCATCCTAAGGAACATATATGTATGCTGGGTGATCGAAGAAGAACAACTAACTTTCAGAACTATGTTTATAAGATTTTGAATTGTATAGTTGTGTGTAATGGAATAATTTTATTTTCCACTTTATTCATGTTCCTCTTAAACTATCCTCTCGTTTAGTACAATAAGCGATGTAAATTATTTCTCATTCATGAACTAAAATTAATTGATTGTGTACACGTTATCTCAATTGCCTATCATCATCTTCATTTTTCAGTTCCTGATTATCTGATTGTATGGTTTGATTTATGTATACATAAAGTAACGCTTAAGATCAGATATGAATCGTCTGGTTGATTCATTGCTGCTGTGTTCTCCGCATTTCAAGTCGGGATTAAGCGGGCTTCGGGTAGTTGTGTAGAGACCGACTAGGCACTATTACTAGCGTTTGCTATTGTAATTTCGTGTGCACAAGGTCATATCAACTAGCTGATTGTACCTTTCTATCACAACAGCCTTGATTTCACGGCAAAATTAAGCACTATACGCCTACTAGGGCTTCATTTCTGATGCTTAATTTATATATATTAAATTCTTTTAGAGCCCCGCCGTTTGTATTCATCGTAATACTCATGACAGGCATGTCTGATGTTCATGTCTTATGTTTGGTTAGACCGTGATTTTGATGTGTTCTGCGTAAAACCTGTATAGTATAATGGTGGCAGCCACATCCACCCCTTACATAGGATGCCCTCGTGGGATTATAATATCAATTAAAAAGCATGAGGTCGCTATCAGATTGTTTCGTTGTGCTCAATATACCTCTCCCAGGATGAGCTACCAGAAACTGAATCGTTTGCATTTTAGTTTTACGAAGGCCGACGTGCTGCGTTACTGGTCTTAACTCGTCTCCAAGTAACCTGATGTTGGACTGTTGTAGACTGAAGGACAATTGATATAGTAGTATTGAACTATTTTACTGACTCCACGAGCACATACTGAACCGGATGGCAATGCACTTACTGTATGTACTCTTCGAATAGATGATTTAGTTTCAGCTAATTCAGGCTATATACAATATTTGTACTCGTCAATCTACCAGAACCACTGTAACAAGTCAAAGATTAGCATTTGTTGCCAATAGTCTAAAAATAATGTTTATGACCGGATAGACGTTCTAAAAGTTCAATAACAGCATTAGCATATGTTTTATTGAATGCAAAATATTTGTATATGCCGAACTAGGGCTTGCAGGGTGATAGTTAATTAGTAGTGTGGCATTCGATAAACGTTTCAAAATAATTATGGAAGTTTAAGTCATTCGAAGATCAAGCACTTGAAGAACGATTTACAAGAGTTATTTGAATATCAGTCTAAAACCAATCGATGGCAGTGCTAATAAAATTGATTTACAAGCTAGGATTCAACTTTTGTGGTAACTAGTTGAGTGTTTCGTAAAAAAGCTAATAATTGTCACACTTGTCTGTTTGGATCGACGCTAATACCTTTGCTAGCTTACATTTACTACAATTAATAACTTATGGGTCGTCTCTCTAAAAAAAGAGCTCGTCAAAGCCCTCTGTGCTCAGTTAATGACAACTCTATAGCAGAACAAACTTCTAATCTAGTGACTCCGGGTTTGACAGACCCAGTAATGCTCGATTTCACACCAGTGATTCAACTACCTAAAATATTTGATAGGGATCACACTTCTATGCCACAAAACAGTAGCATCGAGAAGGTTAATTGTGAGTTGCAGCATCTAACTCAGCAGCTAGCAGAAATGCGTTCCCAAATGGAGTCATTCTCAATCATGGTGAGTGACGTCAAACAAGAACTTAACGCACTGTCGCCCCTTAAATTGCTACTGACAAAGGATACAGGTTCACCTGTACTGGAAGACGTTACGAAAATAGAAACCGTAATCGACTTCATTGCTACAGAAGTAACTAAGCGTATGATATCCCGTCAGAACGTAATTGTCTACAATATACCGGATAAGGCACCACTAAGGACCGTTAGGTATTCTTTACTAAAGGCAGCTAATCTTTTAGACTGTTCTTGTCAATGCCTCCGTCTTACTAAGAAACATCAGAAGTATTCATGCCCTATTCTCTTCCGATTTGATTCTCAATCGGCAGCACTTCAGTTAAAACAAGCCGAACAATTAATAAGTTCATCTACTAAGTATAAGAAGGTCCGTATAGTGGGGGATAAGACAGCAATCCAAAGACATAGGAGACTAGAAGATTCACACTTAGGTAAAGTAGAGCAGGATACTAATGTAAAGTGCCTAAATACACCACCTGGTACTGCTACAGAATCCTATGATGGTACTATTAATCAACAAGCGGGCGTTATGCTACGAGACACACCAATAACAGGACAAGCCTCTGACAACTTCCTAAGTGATGTAGATTTAGACCACACAACCTCCAATGCCAAGCCTTCTAGTTCTTCATTGGGTGAAAAGATGCGAACTCCCAAAGCTCAGGTAAAAGCCATCGTTAGCCCATTAAACAACTTAGGTATAATGAAAAGGGAGACAAAAAGACCGTCGGAACTAAAAGTAAGCTCCAAACAAGGTTTTGTGACCTCATCTACACAACGAGGGCAGAATACCACTGTGCCTGCCACATCATTATATAGCAAGGCTGGTTACAAGACCTCATTTTCTAAAGGTAATCGACTCGATAGTAATCAAGGTCGTAAGCACTCGCAGGCGGTACGTAACCAGTCAAAACATAGCTCATTTAATTACCAGCGTAAGCCAAGTGGTGAACAAGTACACAACACATTTTACCACTCTGACGCAAATAACTTTGCAAGAAATTTTAGGTCGCCGAATACACAGCAGTATGCTCTAAGCCCTGGTAATCCTACACCATACACGACTTACTCAGATCGTATAAGTGGTTTAACTTTCCCTCCTCACTTTCATAATTATACTCCTGATGGGCTACTAGGATATCCTCCGTCTTTTGCTTATAGCCAACGTGCTGCCATGTCACCTAACTTAAGCTACTCAGGACATCCTATCTCTGACAACTTTAATAATTTTTTAGGGATCAGGCAGTCACTAGTCCCGTTAGCAATACAGCTTGCTCAGACATTAGCTCAAGCAGTCAGACTGCCGTATTAAACCACAATTTAGTTACGTTAAACACGAACGATTCAGACAAAGATCTTATTCGATTCTTCACAATTCACTCTTCATTTCTAAACTTTTTAGTAATTAACGCCCGCTCACTTCTTAATAAAATATCAACTCTAAAAACTATAGCCTTATTAACTAAACCTTCATTAATATTTGTCACAGAAACATGGTGTTCCTCCTCAGTAACTGACTCAGACTTAGCCATTCAGGACTATATGTTATATCGCGGCAATAGAGAATATAGACGGGGTGGCGGCTGTCTAATATACGTAAGTGTTTGTTTTTCGTCTAGAAGAATCAATGACGAAATACTAGATAAGGTACCAGAGTCGGTCTGGATATCAGTTAATACTCAGGACTACAGTTTACTTTTCGGATGCATATATAGAACCCCCAACACATCGACTACTGTAGATGACACCATTAATAATGCTTTTGTACATACCTCTGCCCTAAATTATAATGCGAAAGTCATCGCAGGGGACTTTAATCTTCCTAGGATAGACTGGAATGTTGGTAGAGGACTGTCATATGATGAAGAAAATCTTCTTAGTACATTAGAAATGCACTGTTGGACACAATGTGTACACAGTCCCACGAGATATAATAACATTCTTGACTTAGTTTTCTGTCATGATGTCACTCCTCTGTCACTTCAAGTTAGTAAAGAGCTCGAAACTAGTGACCACAAAATGATTCTATGTGCTCTTCCTTTTAATATTAATCTTAGTCACCCCAATAATCGTAAATTACGTAAAACTAGACTATATCGAGACTATAAAAATGTGGATTGGAATCTTCTACACGCCCTTCTAAGTTGCTCTGACTGGGACAATTTTTTCTTAACTAATAATCTTACAGAAGCACTAGATATATTTTATCAAATTAATGACTCGTGTTTAGATTCGATTGCACCTATTAGGATAAGCAACATAATTAAGTCAAATGATTTGTACATACCACTTCATTACCGTAAAAAGCTTAGACGCTTACAGAAGTGTTATTTTAAGTCAAATGACTTTTCTGCAGTCGTAGAAATTACCATGACCTATAATCAAATAAAAGAAGTCCACAGGTTAAATGCGATTAAAGAAGAGGTGTCAGCAATGGACAGTGGCTCCAAGATACAAAACTTGGTGCGACTGTTCAATAAACGCCTCAAACCTTCTTGGAATAGTGATATTCCCTGCATTTTACGAGATGGAATACTGATTAATGACCATAATATTATAGTGAACCTGTTCAGCGATTTCTTTGCTAACAGAGGTAAGCCGCTGGATAATATTGAGGTAGAAATGATCGATTCGGCTACTAACTATTTAGAGTCCGTTACTTTCACTTATGATAATATTTGTAAATCCATCAAATCACTTAGAGCGTCAAGTAGTTGTGGAGTGGATGGGTTGGCATCTATTTATTTCAAACTCGGGGGACCTAATATGCCATTAATCCTATTAAGACTGTTCGACCTATCATTGACAGCAGGTACATACCCTAGCAGATGGAAAACCTCTTACATCTGCCCTCGCTTCAAATCAGGTGACAGAACAAACTTGCATAACTATAGGCCCATAAATATCACCCGTTATCTCTAGGATAATGGAAAAAATAGTATGTGACAAAATATCTGATCATTTACTCTATGAGAAACTTATCTCTAATTTCCAACATGGTTTCCTCAAAACTAGGTCTTGTATGACTTGTCACTTTGAATTCTTTAATTTAATTTTTACTGAACGAAGCCTTGGGCACTTGGTGTTAGTATTGTACTTAGACATATCTAAAGCTTTTGACATGGTTAACCACAGGCTTCTTATGGGCAAACTTTCCTCTTATGGGATTAAAAATCCATTACTTGCATGGTTGGACTCTTTCCTCAGTCATAGGCACCAAATTGTCAAAATTAACTCCACTCTGTCCAAGGCAGAACCAGTTGCAAGTGGCGTTATACAAGGAAGTGTCTTAGGCCCACTGCTCTTTATAGCTTATGTAAATGACATATGCAGATGCTTCAGCATGGGAAAACCCTTTCTATACGCAGATGATCTAAAAATAGTATACTCATTCCCTCTCCATGAATTCGCACGAACATTCTGTAGCGTCACTGCTGAACTCAACAAGGTCGCAGTATGGTGCTCAAAATGGAAGTTAGACCTCAATGCTTCTAAGTGTGGTTGGATATGTTTTGGAGATAAGCGCCTCAATTTCGATCTCTTCATAAACGGTAGTAAGTTGTCTAGGCTACAGTCAGTAGTTGACTTAGGACTAAGATACTCTTATGATCTATCTTTCACAGAACAGGTCAATATGCAGACATCTAAGTCACATCGACTACTGGGTTGCATAATACGTAACTTTCATAGCAATGACTCTCGTATCCTACTATATAAGGTTTGTGTCAGACCCTTACTTGAATACTGCACTTTTATTCTCAGTAATGTTTCCATTAAGAATAAACTCAAACTGGAGTCGGTACGACGTCGCTTTACTCTTCGTATTTTTAGGACTGATTGTACTCTGGACTATAAAACTAGGTGCATTAAATTAGGACTAGAAACTTTATGGAGGCGCCGACTCAAGTTAAACTTAATCTTTTTTTATAAGATATTGAACAATTTGGCGTTTTCATCATCTAGCACAATTAAGTTCGAGGAACCTTCTTGCTATAACCTACGCAATTCAGCTTTGAAAGTAAAAATTTCACATTCCAAATCTACTCTTTATATGAATTATTTTACAAATAAATTCTCGAGAATATGGAACAATTTGCCTAAAGCCATTCGAGAAACAGATTCACTTCCTTTATTTGTGCAACAGGTTGGTCATCTCATCGATTCTGATAGCTCATTAAAAATGTTCACCCCAACTATTGTTTCTTATTCCACTAGCGAAATAATAGGGACTCTAAATGTGTGAGCACCTGTTACCTGTCATAGTCATAGGCTAGTGTTCTTCATCTTTAATCCAAGTATAAACTCAAGTATTAATACTAATTCTGCACGTTCGTTCAGTTAACGTAAGTGGCATGTCATGTCCTTGAATGCCTGTATACACATTGATTGTCTCAGAATACCAGTGCTTTTGTTTTGTGTTTTCTCTGTCTTTGTCTTTCCTATATTTGTAGATTAATATGTATATGGCTATTATGGAACCTACTGGCACAAAACTATTGACTTCTCTTCTACGCCCAAGTTCCAAGTACTTTTGATCTTATCCTGCATCTGAACACGCTCAATACTCCACTCTGCAAACTCTTAACCGTTTTTTGGAATTGTAACGCAGTGGTCAAGGAGCGCGCGGTTCTTATTCATATTAGCACCAGGATACAATATAAATATTTGATGTCCTAATAGTTAAAACTTTGTGGCAGTTGATTTGATTCTAATTTCAAATCTGTATATGTTATGAATGTCCTGACATTGACAATTTGTAATAATATTTGTATGTATGTAAACTTATCATTGTGACCATGCCTGTAAACTGGCATGCTCTCATGTGCAAAATGAGAATAAAACTATTATTATTATTATTGTGTTTAAGCAATAAATTTACAACTATAATACCTCATTTTAATAACAACCCTATATTGAAGAACAAATTTGTGACAAACAATTAGATTTGTACATGACTAAACCATTCGCAACGGCATTCAAGCTACATTGAAAAACAATCAGTTGAAAATACATACACGAAGTAATCAATTTATTTGAAGACCATGCATCTCCTTACTACCTCGATTCTTACAGCTATAGAAATAAAATAAGTGGTTTCCACCATCAGTGGGGATAGCCTATTTGCATGATCATTTGCTTAGCCTAATTTCTATTACACACTAAGTTGCATGGTGCAACTGCTTACCTAGAGTAATGTAACACCAGCTGATGACAACACTAGCCTGGCCCGCCACAACCTAGGCAGCCAGGCTTCTTGGCTAGTATAAAATTGATCGAAGGTTAAGCTATGCTTTTGGTGGTAATAATAGGAAATGTTACAGACACAACAATACATGCTGCGTTGCGATAAGTCCTGTGGAGTGAGTTAATTAGTGGGCCACTGTCTTTAGCAGTAAAAAGTTCAATAAAAATTCAACAAAGACGCAGGACTGCATATTTTACTGACCCCGATAGATCATCATGAAAATGTGTGTTTTAGTAGGATTAGACATGTAGTTGATTTCGGTATGGGTACGAATATTAATTATGTAAATTTCATGTAGTTTCAGCCCTAAATAATCACGTTTTTAAAATCAGGTGAACTATCGTATTCGTTTGAACACTTTTAAATGAAAAAAATTGGAATTCAAACATATTATTATCAAGTATTTCTGATAAAGAAAATGATTCACGTACAGGGCTCTTATTTCTTGCAAACAACATAAATATAATTAATGAATACTTGACACTTGCTTATCATAGCCGTAGTTCACTCACTAAGTCATAGTTTTATGGTTTTATTATATCTTATTCATCGTTCAAACTGGATTCTCAATTCCGACGCTATTTATATATATAATTGGCTGTTCTTAAAAAATTACTATTCTCATCTAGGCATGCACAATCACCTCGTCAAAAGTCAAGTACAAGCATAGGAAGCGATCAATGTTGGGTTGTCGAAATCACTAAAGCTATGAGACAGCAAGCAGAAAAGAATGCACATTCGTCATCTTCAGAATGCAAACGCTTGCAATTTTCAAAGCTGGTTCTACTAATATTCATATTTGTCGTGAAAGACATTGAATATCTAAAGATTGATTTTTCTGTCTTCCAACAGCTGCATAGTGTGATAAGTCTCCAAAGATGTGAATAGCACCCAACTCAACAGTTTTTTAGACAGTTCACTATGCTTCAGTGTTCACCCTATTATAATGATGAGGAGTAACAACCCATCTAATCCATATTCGTCAGGTTCTACGTCGTACATGGTTGATGGGCGATTGATTCGGCATACGAAATGGGACAACCCCTCTGGCATATCGACTTCCCTCCCTCTTTAAAAGGCTGGGATTTCGTAAAAGGCTCATGCCATCAAATAATTTTTCGAATTGTTATTCATCAGTGACAGAATACATTCAAGCTGATTTACCTAAAGCATCGTAACATAAGCGTTTGTACTTGATTGTTATCACAAGAAGCACTTTGTTTCTTGCAAGTTTGGCCCTACCTATAAGCTTGTCATCTCAAACTGAGCATCGTTGATAAAGTAATGCAAATACTAAACAGATAAAAATAAGCTTTCATTTAAGTGATTTTGAGTATTGTCTGTTTTATGTGTCGGGTCGGTGCACCTGAGCATCAGTCAATACATACTACGGCATGTCTACGGCGCAAATGCTGATCACACGCTATCCTTCGTCAAAAGACGATTGACTCATATTTTTGGCGCAACAACATTCATATAGTCCTTGAGGCTAAGTTCATACAGACTGATAGGCTCTCAGCGTTTACACACATTCAGATGATCTGCATATATCTAAAAATATGGACTTTATTAGTTTTCGATGGCTGTTAAGCAACTATTATGTTGTATTTTTTCCCTAGAAATATTTGTAGTCACGTACAGTAATATTTGAATATTTTAATCAGCAGTTAGAGACTGTTTGTTTGCATAACAAAACAACAACTTGATGTGGTATAAAGTGTCTGATAATCAGTGGGTTAGATAATAATGGGATGTTTTATGCACCCATCTTCGAATTTACTTAAAAGCAGATGTAAGACTTCTGGCTCACAAACTGCCATATGGTAAGACACAAACTTTCTAGCGAATAATAGCTATGGCTTATCAACATCATCTGGTAATAGCATGAGTGTATGCTCACTTGTGTTTGCATGAGTATGGAAAGAATCAATGCCAGACGTCACAGGAATAATAAGTATGTTTTCAGAAATGATGGATGACATCTATCTTATGGAAATGATTGTAATGGCTTTTTCAAATTCCGAAATAGGTGCTGGCTGTTTAATTGACGTTAAAACCAGTGTTATTGTCTACACCTTTCATATTAATCGTATGTTTGATAAGTGTCTATAAGTGTCAAACGCTCAACCACCCTAC
This sequence comes from Schistosoma japonicum, assembly GCA_025215515.1. Taxonomy (NCBI): domain Eukaryota; kingdom Metazoa; phylum Platyhelminthes; class Trematoda; order Strigeidida; family Schistosomatidae; genus Schistosoma; species Schistosoma japonicum. Next base: position 32,058,231 of record CM046064.1, on the reverse strand, counting down.
CAACTTTACCGCATTCATAGGCAAACATTGCGCTGATATTTTAAATATGTATTGTAACTTGAATGCAAACGGTTCCATCAAGCCTGTAAAACTGGCTTGCTCATGATACCTGAAAGCAAATAAATAAGAAAATAATTGCGCGTTACCTACATTAAATTATGTCTAGTCTGCTTACTTAACAATTGAATTTACATCTGATCTATTCAAATTAAAACACAT
>CM046064.1:32007495-32050201 GCA_025215515.1 Schistosoma japonicum | reverse complement strand
TATGTACTCTTCGAATAGATGATTTAGTTTCAGCTAATTCAGGCTATACAATATTTGTACTCGTCAATCTACCAGAACCACTGTAACAAGTCAAAGATTAGCATTTGTTGCCAATAGTCTAAAAATAATGTTTATGACGGATAGACGTTCTAAAAATTCAATAACAGCATTAGCATATGTTTTATTGAATGCAAAATATTTGTATATGCCGAACTAGGGCTTGCAGGGTGATAGTTAATTAGTAGTGTGGCATTCGATAAACGTTTCAAAATAATTATGGAAGTTTAAGTCATTCGGAGATCAAGCACTTGAAGAACGATTTACAAGAGTTATTTGAATATCAGTCTAAAACCAATCGATGGCAGTGCTAATTAAATTGATTTACAAGCTAGGATTCAATCTTTTATGTTTACCATTGTGTTTAAGCACTAAATTTACAACTATAATACCTCATTTTAATAACAACCCTATATTGAAGAACAAATTTGTGACAAACAATTAGATTTGTACATGACTAAACCATTCGCAACGGCATTCAAGCTACATTGAAAAACAATCAGTTGAAAATACATACACGAAGTAATCAATTTATTTGAAAACCATGCATCTCCTTACTACCTCGATTCTTACAGCTATAGAAATAAAATAAGTGGTTTCCACCATCAGTGGGGATAGCCTATTTGCATGATCATTTGCTTAGCCTAATTTCTATTACACACTAAGTTGCATGGTGCAACTGCTTACCTAGAGTAATGTAACACCACCTGATGACAACACTAGCCTGGCCCGCCAACCTAGCAGCCAGGCCTCTTGACTAGTATAAAATTGATCGAGGTTAAGCTATGCTTTCGGTGGTAATAATAGGAAATGTTACAGACACAACAATACATGCTGCGTTGCGATAAGTCCTGTGGAGTGAGTTAATCAGTGGGCCACTGTCTTAGCAGTAAAAAGTTCAATAAAAATTCAACAAAGACGCAGGACTGCATATTTTACTGACCCGATAGATCATATGAAAATGTGTGTTTTAGTAGGATTAGACATGTAGTTGATTTCGGTATGGGTACGAATATTAATTATGTAAAATTTCATGTAGTTTCAGCCCTAAATAATCACGTTTTTAAAATCAGGTGAACTATCGTATTCGTTTGAACACTTTTAAATGAAAAAAATTGGAATTCAAACATATTATTATCAAGTATTTCTGATAAAGATAATGATTCACGTACAGGGCTTATTTCTTGCAAACAACATAAATATAATTAATGAATACTTGACACTTGCTTATCATAGCCGTAGTTCACTCACTAAGTCATAGTTTTATGGTTTTATTATATCTTATTCATCGTCAAACGATTCTCAATTCCGACGCTATTTATATATAATTGGCTGTTCTTAAAAATTACTATTCTCATCTAGGCATGCACAGTCACCTCGTCAAAAGTCAAGTACAAGCATAGGAAGCGATCAATGTTGGGTTGTCGAATCACTAAAGCTATGAGACAGCAAGCAGAAAAGAATGCACATTCGTCATCTTCAGAATGCAAACGCTTGCAATTTTCAAAGCTGGTTCTACTAATATTCATATTTGTCGTGAAAGACATTGAATATCTAAAGATTGATTTTTCTGTCTTCCAACAGCTGCATAGTGTGATAAGTCTCCAAGATGTGAATAGCACCCAACTCAACAGTTTTTAGACAGTTCACTATGCTTCAGTGTTCACCCTATTTGTACTGATAGAGGAGTAACAACCCATCTAATCCATATTCGTCAGGTTCTACGTCGTACATGGTTGATGGGCGATTGATTCGGCATACGAAATGGGACAACCCCTCTGGCATATCGACTTCCCTCCCTCTTTAAAAGCTGGGATTTGTAAGGCTCATGCCATCAATATTTTTTGAATTGTTATTCATCAGTGACAGATACATTCAGCTGATTTACCTAAAGCATCGTAACATAAGCGTTTGTTACTTGATTGTTATCACAAGAAGCACTTTGTTTCTTGCAAGTTTGGCCTTACCTATAAGCTTGTCATCTCAAACTGAGCATCGTTGATAAAGTAATGCAAATACTAACAGATAAAAATAAGCTTTCATTGAAGTGATTTTTGGTGTTGTCTGTTTTATGTGTCGGGTCGGTGCACCTGAGCATCAGTCAATACATACTACGGCATGTCTACGGCGCAAATGCTGATCACACGCTATCCTTCGTCAAAAGACGATTGACTCATATTTTTGGCACAACAACATTCATATAGTCCTTGAGGCTAAGTTCATACAGACTGATAGGCTTTTAGCGTTTATACACATTCAGATGATCTACATATATCTAAAAATATGGACTTTATTAGTTTTCGATAGCTATTAAGCATCTATTATGTTGTATTTTTTTCCCTAGAAATATTTGTAGTCACGTACAGTAATATTTGTATATTTTAATCACCAGTTAGAGACTGTTTGTTTGCATAACAAAACAACAACTTGATGTGGTATAAAGTGTCTGATAATCAGTGGGTTAGATAATAATGGGATGTTTTATGCACCCATCTTCGAATTTACTTAAAAGCAGATGTAAGACTTCTGGCTCACAAACTGCCATATGGTTAGACACAAACTTTCTAGCGAATAATAGCTATGGCTTATCAACATCATCTGGTAATAGCATGAGTGTATGCTCACTTGTGTTTGCATGAGTATGGAAAGAATCAATGCCAGACGTCACAGGAATAATAAGTATGTTTTCAGAAATGATGGATGACATCTATCTTATGGAAATGATTGTAATGGCTTTTTCAAATTCCGAAATAGGTGCTGGCTGTTTAATTGACGTTAAAACCAGTGTTATTGTCTACACCTTTCATATTAATCGTATGTTTGATAAGTGTCTATAAGTGTCAAACGCTCAACCACCCTACCAACTTTACCGCATTCATAGGCAAACATTGCGCTGATATTTTAAATATGTATTGTAACTTGAATGCAAACGGTTCCATCAAGCCTGTAAAACTGGCTTGCTCATGATACCTGAAAGCAAATAAATAAGAAAATAATTGCGCGTTACCTACATTAAATTATGTCTAGTCTGCTTACTTAACAATTGAATTTACATCTGATCTATTCAAATTAAAACACATTATGGAGTTCAGTTTCAGCCTTGAGTGTTATCTGTCGATGTTATTGCCCACTACATTTTGAAGCCAACTTTTTCGTTCAGTTTCTGAGAACCCGATTTCAAGCTGGAGAAATTATCTATGCATGTAGAGGGGAATTTCTGTTTATCGACGGTATTTTGATCAAAAATGCCGAAATATATTTTGGTGTCCTGTTTGAAATCTTGGGCTATCACTGTTTACCAAAATCTCAACAGGTTAATTTTCGCTTTCAGTTTTGTTTAAATCACCCAATCATGTCCGAATATTGCATTATGTACTTTCGCGCCTTTGTTGAAGGTATACGACCTATCATGAGTCATTCAGCAAGATCTAAACAAAAACATCGTAATGACTGGCAACATATATGGATGATAAAACCTCTTGCTAAATCACAGGGTAAAGGTTTATTTCTATTCGGTAAATTAAAGAATATCGCAGCATGGAAATGTAGCGGAATATAATGTGATCAACAAATTACTGGTGATTCAGGCAATCGAGAACTACCTTAAACCTAAGTTGTCTCACGGTATATAACTAATTCATATTTATTATGTGGACGTGAATTTGATTTACGTGTCTATGTTTTGTTCGATCCAACGAAAATGCGTATTTACAGAGATGAATTAGCTCGCTTCTCCTGTACTGACTGACTTAAAGGCCTTACATTTTGTAGACGTTTGTCAGTGTTATGTATGTAATAAATTTTTGTATAATTACGTTTTTAATACATACTGTGCTAACATTGTTTTTGAAATGTGTCATCATCATAATTGTAAACATCACACACTTCGGCCTTGGCGCCTGGTACTTTCTGCTGTCTGAGTTGCAAATACACTATCACGGCAAAACATTTTTTTCCATTGTTCACAAGAACCTCAAACAGCCGTTTACGTTATCAATGAGGTTTTGGCAAAAGTCACAATGTTAACCCACCCTGATCCAGATCCCTCATCTCAGCTTGTCCTATGCACTGACGCCTCTAAACTCGCCATTGAAGCTGTTCTTCAACAACAGCAGAAAGATGAGCTAGCTATACTAGCGTATTTTACAAACGTTTAGAACCATCACAGACTCGATATAGTACGTTCGGCAGAAAACTATTAGCAGTGTATTTCGTAGTTAAACACCTGTCATTTTCTCCAAAGACGTGATTTTACCATTCCAACCGATCATAAACCGCTATGCTACTGTTTCACAACGTCATATGATAAGCTTTCCTTGAGATGCCAGTCAACTCGACTACAATTCACAGTTTACTACAGACATTAGATTTATTAAAAGCAATGCCAATGTAGTCGCAGATACCCTGTCTAGTCGTGAATTAAACACTACTACGACGCAATCAGACATAAGCTTATCCACGCTGGCTTCCCTGCAAGAAGATGACCCAGAACTTCGAAGTTATATGAAGAACTCAGCGTTAGTCCTTAAACTCATACCTATACCGTCTTCCAATTCTACGATTGTCTGTGACGTGTTCACAGGTGTTAGCAGATCTTTCATACTAGTGCCTTCGAGGAAAGCTATTTTTCAACACCTACATTCTATTTCACATACTGGCATACGTGCTACTGTCAAACTGATTTCGGAACGTTTTGTCTGGCCAAGGATGATTTCGGATATCCGTAAATGGTCTAGCGAGTGTCTACAATGTTAACAAAGCAAAGTCCAGCGTCATACAATTAAGTCACCAGCTAAGTTTTCAGTACCACACCGACGTTTTCAGCATGACCACATCGATATTGTCGGTCCTCTACCTTCATCAAAATCTTCCACTCATATATTGACCACTCTTGACCGTTTCACACAATGAGCAATCGCCTGCCCCATCAATGATATTTTTGCTGAGAACATCGCCTCGGTTTTCTTAGACCGCTGGATTTCCAATGTTGAGGTAACTACAAACGTTACTTTTAATCGTGGTTTTTATTTTCAGTCAGCATTATTCCAGAAGTTTGCCGACCCACAGCTCTTCTAGGGTTGTTGCCCGTCCCAAGCCCAGGTAAATGAGGAGTGTTGGGCATAGGGCTAGCTGTACATCTGAGCGGAAGCACGAAATTCAATGGACAAGTAGGATGCAACTCGATAATCTGGACTTCACGGATGATCTAGCTCTTCTAGCCCATACACACCAACAAATGCAAGTGAAGACGACCAATGTAGCAGCAATCTCAGCATCAATAGGCCTGAACATACAAAAGTGAAAGACCAACATCCCCAATTTCAACACGGAGAGCACCGACCCAATTCAACTTGATGGTGAAACTCTGGAAGAAGTAGATACCTTTACATACCTGTGGAGCATTATCAATGAACAAGGAGGATCCGATGCCGATGTAAAGGCAAGGATCGGCAAGGCGAGGGCAGCATTCCTACAGCTGAAAAATATATGGGATTCAAAACAACTGTCTACGAACCTCAAAGTTAGACTCTTCAATTCGAACGTCAAAATAGTTCTTTCGGCCGGAAACCATCAGCAACAGCCTACTGTGGAGCAACGCTCTTCCTATGATTCTACTTGGAATTCGTAACACGATTAGGGAGGATATTGGATATACTTCTTTACAACTTGTTTACGGTTCTACACTCACCTTACCTAGACAGCCCGTACACTCACCTGAGGAGAATTTCAGTAGTACGACTGAGTTCTCTAGTCAACATATACGAGCTTTGCAACAGCTGACACCAGTTTCACCCCGTATGCACAGTCGGCTGGAGCAAATTAGTCAACATTTAGCTTCATGTGCTTTCGATTTTATTCGGATTGACGCTACTCGCAGACCATTGACGTTCCCCTACGAAGGTCCGTTTCGCGTGTTTAGAAGAGCAGATAAGTTTCTCACCGTAGATAAACATGGTAAACCTGAAACTATCTCCATTGATTGCTTGAAGTCCGCTTTTGTGAACTAATCAACTGATACGTGAATGGAAAACATCCCACTTCCTACTGTTAGCGACTAATCACAAGTCTCGAACCCCGCTCAGCATCACCGATCTACTGCTCCAACAGCGTCACAGTCATCTACCACACCACCTACCAAACTTTATGCAACCCGTCTCGGTCGAATTATTATAAAGCCGAAGAGATTTGTTCATTTTGCCGGTTGATATGAACCACAGACACTCTAATTAATGGCACATTATGTTTCGTGATTATTTCATTTCAATTGCTTTAGCCCAGTTACGACTATATCTGCTTAACTAACGCTTGGCTTATCATGCATCAACGCTTACACTAGTACCTATTAGGCATTTTCTGTGTATTTTGAAGGCCTTAGGCTTACTTGGTTTGTAACATTATTTCCAAACCACTGTGTAGTGTACATATATTCGCCTATTTTTAAACATGTGCACATGCTCTAGATATTGGCGACATATGTTATTTGCTGTTTCATTTTTGCTTCCTACCTATACGTTCTATTCCATTGTTATTTTGTACTTTCTGAGTGTTATATTCATAAATAGCTATGATTACGCATGCTGCACATATTCATAATACTCACGTATGAGAACTTAGCATGTTTCCTATATTTGTCTGATGATCACATTCAACCTTTATTAATTGCCATTGTTTATGTGCATGACTCATTATTTTTGCATGTATTTGTACAATTTTAATTTCCCTCACAAACATAGTAAATGATTAATTATGGGCATCATGTTATACATTTGATTTCCAGACATGTGTATATGAAGTTGCACCTAGTTAAAGACATCTCTGTAGTGGTAATGTTATTACTAAAATTATTGGCATTGTACTCTTACCTCCTCACTTTTGCTTTTATGTCCACATATGTACCTTAAATATCATGCTGTATACACCTAGTATTATCAAAATTTTACCATTATAATTATATGTGTTATTAGGAATCGCTGTTCCCACTATTAAATGTGCATATTCATTACACTTTCGGTTTTCTGACTTTCGTTATGTTCACACTGACTCCTGCTCTAACCATTCACACGCTGTTTGCATATTTTAATGTCGTTTAAACGTTCCATACATATTTTCGTTAAGTTGCCTATATATACATATATGACATTCATCTTTTTCGCCTGTTATATTCATCACGCTTGTAACTCTAGTGTCTCCTCTGAACACTCAGGGGGAAGGACCTATGTGCTGATTGACTTAAAGATCTTACATTTTGTAAACGTTTATCAGTGTTATGTATGTAATAAGTTTTCGTATTAATACGTTACTAATACATACTGTACTAACATTGTTTAGATGTATCATTACCATAATTGTACACTTCACACACTTCGCCCTTGTCTCCTGGCACTTTTCGCTGCTCTTTAACAGAGCCGAAATCACTATGTATGATTCTCTAACTCGTTCTCTTTTCTTTCTATTGCAGGCCAATCAAATATAAACACATTGGAAGCTGAAGAGCAAGCTCTGCGTGCTATGAACTTAAATGATGACTCATAAGACTTGGTAAAACTAGTCACCCCTTCTCTGTACAAACCCCACGTAATTTTAATGTTAAAAATAAAGAGTTCCGTGGCCACCGCTCCGTGTTCTCGCTTGGTGTGGAGTGCTGAGCTAACCCTGTGTGTTGTGGTTATAGATCTTCTCCGCCCTTCCGGACATCTGAATACACGTGTTACAACTGGTGATGGAGGTGTTTTCTGGCAAACTGGACGCAAACGTAGACGAACTCACGGTGCTTCCAGTCAAGGCAACAACCAGTGCAACCCTTCATCAACCACCACCATTGGAAACCTCATCGGATTATGCTGTTTGGAAATTTAAAATGACAGCATACCTGTACAAAGTGCCACCCTCGGAACATTTCCATTATCTCGTTTCGTACCTGAGTGCCGAAGCGGTAAAGAGAGTAACTGCGTATGGTTTTGCAGCAAGCAACTCTCTGGCCGAAAATTGGAGTATATTAGATGATTGTTTTTCACTACCGGTGGATTCTCAGCAGCTAACTATACAGTTCTTGTCACGCCATCAGAAAGCCGGTGAAAATCCTATTGAATATCTGGATTCCTAACAGCGAATCGCTGTTCAAGCGTTTCCGAATTTCGATGTCACGGGACGAGACGAGTTGGTGCGTTTCCGTTTCGTTGAGGGGCTGGCACACGGTTCACTCATAGAACATCTCCTTCGAACACCGCCGGTCAATACTGCAGATTTGAAGAGAACGGCGCTTAGGTTTATAACTGCAGATAGATTGACAAGTTCATCAGCAGCCCGACAACAGTCAATGATGACAGTCGATTCAGCCATAGAACCCAATCACGCAGATAGTTTATCGAAAGCAACAGCCATTGCGCACATTCCCACCCTTGGTATTAATACTGGGCTGTCAAACTCTACCTGGAACAGACGACCATCATGGAACAACTACCACTGTCGTCAAACGGAATGTTTCTACAGCAGGCGCTTTGGCAGGAACGCGAGATGTGGTCATAACTGGCCCCGCAATCCAGGTAAGCCATGTTTTCATTATCTATCTTCTTGTCATGCCAATCGTGCCTGTCCCATTATGCTCAAAGGTAGAGTGCAAGGTGTGCCGATTGAGATACTGCTAGACACTGGAGCGTCGGCATCTCTTGTCAAGAAAAAGCTCCTGAAGAGATTGAACCAGAAAGCTCAACAAAAACAATGCTCTATCGCGTTAATAACAGCGAGTGGCGACCCCCTAAAAGTGTGCTCTAGGACAGTATTAGACTTAATGATAGAGAAGTATCCTTTTCGTCATGAGTTCTTAGTATGCCCTGCGTTAACCAGGGACATGATACTTGGAGTTGATTTCATGTTAGAACACCAAGTCTCTATTTTTATGGATAGGGCAGAAGCAACGGTACACCTGCACCAGTACAAAGGGGCGACTAAGCCTGTAGCTCATGTTGGAATTTCAGAGCTGGTTCGTCAGGTAAAAAAGAGCCAAATGATAAAAGAAAATGATCGTCGTGCAACGATTGCTGTGCTTCAACAGTTTAGCTCTGTGTTCGAGAAAAGTATTTCTGGGAATCGCACGAATACAGTGCAACACTCTAATTTCACAGGGGATCATATACCCCTCCGGCAACCGCCTCGCAGAGTACCCGTACACTACAGACCACAACTGGAGTCACTGATAAAGGATATGCTAGATAAAAAGATTATAGTTCTTCGTCATCCCTCTGGGCGTCACCTATTGTTCTGGTGAGGAAGAAAGATTCCTTGCTCCGACTCTGCGTAGACTACCTACTCCTTAATGCTATAACGAAACCCGATTCTTTTCCACTCCCGCGGATTGGTGCCACATTGGACGCCTTAAAAGGTGCTTCTTGGTTCTCCACCTTAGACCTAGCATCTGGGTACTGGCAAGTGGAAGTCCGACCACAAGATAGGAAGAAAACTGCATTTGTAGTACCAAATGGGTTATATGAATTCCAAATAATGCCTTTCGGGTTAACGAACGCTCCGCCTGTCTTTCAAAGATTGACGCAAACAGTATTACATGATATAAGGCCCCACAAATGTTTGATTTACCTTGATGACGTTATTGTGTACGGTAGCACTCCCGAGCAGCACAATGCTAATTTGAAAGCCGTTCTGCAGCGTCTTAGACAACACAACCTTAAAGTAAAACCTTCCAAATGCCATCTGCTGAAGACAGAAGTAGTCTTCTTGGAACATTGCATCGCCTCAGAGGGAGTAGGCACAGATAACGAAAAGACACGTGCAATTGTTAATTGGCCACAACCAAAATCACCTCAAGAGGTTCGTAGCTTCCTGAGGCTCGCTTCTTATTATAGACGTTTTGTCCGTGACTTTGCATCTCTGACAGCACCTTTACACAGATTGACACATAAAAGACGAAAATTTTTGTGGACCAGCCAGTGTCAACAGGCATTCGATACGTTGAAGGCTCGGTTAACCTCCCCACCCATACTAGCCTTCCCCGATACTTCAGCAAACGGTGGCGAATTCATACTCAATACTGATGCTAGTTCCTCCGCGATCGAAGCAGTCCTGTCACAAGTAGTTTGAGATGGTCAGGAGATAGTTATTACGTACGCCAGTCGACGATTAGACAAGAGCGAAGAACGGTATTCTACAACACGACGAGAAATGCTAGCATTAGTAAAATTCTTACATCACTTTCGTCATTATCTACTTAGTCGACCTTTTCGTGTGCGCACAGACCATCGTGCATTGCAGTGGCTTCGTTCTTTCCGCGAACCATAAGAACAAGTGGCACACTGGCAGGAACGATTGCAGGAGTTTGATTTCACATGTGACTACCACCCGTGAAACATACATACCAATGCAGATGGTCTTTCTCGTGTGCCACTGTCTACAGATACCGTTGGTGCGATTCTGAGTACAGCCATAGAGACAGTCTGGCCTTCACTGCAAGCAGCAAATCCGGATTTACAGATTATTTATCAAAGACAATCACATGGGAACAATAAGTCGTCCATGAAGGAGTTAAGAGATCAGCCCCTTGCTACTCGACGGATTTGTAACCAATGGAGCAACTTAAAATTATATGGGGATACGCTATTCCTAATTGATGAGTCCAGACAACCCCTGTTGACGGCTGAATACATGTGTTACAGCTCTAGATGCAACTACTCTATCGAGGTAAGATTCCTCGTTCTAAATTGGGTCTCATTCACTGGTTACTTGGACTAATAGTTGATCTCCTTTACAGCATCAGATCTAGACACTCAACGTCGCTGCCGCTCATCGTCGCTTAACTGACTGGAACAAAGCTACACTGGACGCTTGGGTTTACATACACCTGTGGTGGTCATTTGGAGAACCCATCGATCGCCTCAAACATTGCGGTTGATCCAAGTAAACTAATTCTGAATGACTTTGATAGACACTGTACTTGCACTAATTGTAAATATAGTGTTTATTCTCATTTGACTTTTTGTAAGGCGTTATTGACTCGGTAGTGTTCCGCGGTCACCACACTCCAATACACGATTTTCATTTGATTCTTTTGATGATCATTACATACATTCGACAAATGCTGCTGTACAAAAGACTACACCTGTTTATAAGCCTGAAGAAGGTAAATGGTCAATCGGTCGTTTATATCGACATCTCTATAAATATGCCTATGAAAAGACGTGTACACAGTAATAGAGTAACTTGATTAGACACTGTATGCTGAAAATTCATATTGTACTAAACATACCATTGATAAAAGCTATTATTGTTATTATGTTTGAAATGATGCATTTTCCACCCATGTGCATAATGTCGCTTCGAAAATGTTTCGCTTTACTATTACGACACAACATATGGAGTGGAGTGAATGAGTAGATCGATCACTATACTTAATTTCATCATCAGTCCAAGTGTTTTGCATCCGAGAAAATCACATCACGAATATGGAGAGTTTGGTTAGCCACTGCTAATACAAATTGTCTATGATGCAGAGAAGGCTTTCATCTGTCAATCATAAAATGTAGTGCACAGCTCAAAAGTCAGTTGTCTTATTAAACGCGTACAAAATATGAATTGGAAGAGTAGGCTAGTAGTATTTAGTTACTGGTCACTTCTAGGGGCACTCAATTTCGTAAATCCTTCAAAAATATTTTGACAGAAATTCACTGACTAGACGAATGTTAAATCTTGGATACCCTTCCTCCTCATCACAAAAGACCACATCTCAAACCTGAATGAATTGTCTGCTGCTTCCTATCAGAATAAATATGAGATATCTAAAGGCTTTACAAGTAATAGAAAATAAAACATCAACCCGAATCAAAAATAAACGTAGGAGTTAGTATACTTAGAAACAAATATCCATTTTGACTGGTGTGAGATGATCATCAGCAAGTGGAGTTATGAGGAGAGATATGAAACACGTTCTATCGTGGGCGGATAGATTTAGTAACAGAACAACATGTTTGAAGTTAGTGAAGCATGACATGTACAAAAAAGGAGTCACTAGGTAGTTTTATCGAACCGATAAAATACCTAATCATACTACATGTATCATCGTTCGTGTTAAACTCTTATCGAACATTTTGCTGCTAAGGACAGTGGCCCACTAATTAACTCACTCCACAGGACTCATCGCAACGCAGCATGTATTGTTGTGTCTGTAACATTTCCTATTATCACCACCTGAAGCATAACTTAACCTCCAATCAATTTTATACCAGTCAAGAGGCCTAGATGCTTAGGTTAGGGCGGGCCAGGCTAGTGTTGTCATCAGGTGGTGTTACATTACTCTAGGTAAGCAGTTGCACCATGCAACTTAGTGTGTAATAGAAATTAGGTTAAGCAAATGATCATGCAAATAAGATATCTCTACTGATGGTGGAGGCCATTAAGGCTATTCGTGTAATCTACTAGATGGTCAACAAAGAGGAAGGTGCATGTGATTCAATAAGTGAGCACTCGAGTTGTAAGAAATTAGTGACTGATATTGTTTGGCTTCGTGATTTAACAATATAAAGATGACGTGTACAGAGTGGTTTGTGTTCAAAATTCTTAATTAATGAACTGTGGAATCGATGTCAGTGATTACAAAGATGGTGAATTGCATAATATTTATTAAGAGAATGAAGAATGTTACTAAGAAGTGACATTAAAGTGGACTAAAGTTGGATAGTAGAATATAACAGGATCAAGTAATACGAAAGTTTCTGTAATTAATTGAAAAAGAAAGGGTAAGAACTTGCAACTCATTGTTGTATTGTTTATAAAGGTGGTTATGGTACTGAGAGTGGTGTAAGATCTTTTTTGATGGTTCTGTTGAAAATCCCTCCAAGTAACTTTTTCTTTAATTGTAATTCGTTGTGTTTCGTTTAAAATACGTTTGTCCCCCCTTTCTTAAACTGTTCAGTTGTACATTCTAATAACATTTAATCTCTAAATGAGATAGTTGCTATTTATTTTTATTGTAATATCTGTTTTTTCCTTGCGTTTGTGCTGGATTTCTATTATTCTCATGAACTTTATATACTTTGTTTTACTGGACGTTTTGGCTTGGGCGGCAGTCATATTGATCTGTTCCTCTTTTTGATTGTATTACTTGGTTTGACTGGATTTGTGCATTTCCAGATTGTGGGTGGACGCACATTTTTAGAAATTGTAATGTTGTATTGTAACACGTAACTTTTGATGCGTTGTTGTGGATATTTCTTTAGATTTAGATCTTACTTTCTGGATAGGCAACACGCAATCTATCCTAAAGGGATAGAGTAACATTTTTGTATATTATTTTAAACTTAATTGATTATCCCCATTTTTGGGATAAACTTTGGTTGAGTAACGGGTGGTGACATTTGTTTAGGTAATAATGTACATTTGTATAACTAATTTTATATAGAACCGTTCCTCACCCAACCATTTGTTTTGAATTTCGACCGGGCAGGAGTACGCGTATCTGAACCAAGCTTGACAGTTATTCTTCAGTCCAAACTGACTCAGTTTGGATTCTACAAGTGGTAGTACAAATTATTTTCAAAAACACAAATCAGGTTTGCTAATACGAATGTTGATAGGTTTAGCTATTTATAACAGGGATGCGCGTTAGTCATGAAGTAAAATAATTAGGCCAGAACAGATAATTTAAAAGACCATGTCAACGTTTGTTTCATGCCCAGAATCCACTAGATTACTGTTGCATCTGAGCACGAATGGCCGATATTATCGATTGAGTTATTTGCAGCGCTATATCCTTCAGCTAGCACCAAGCCTTGCCTTAATCTATTGCTCAGGCACAATAGTCCGACTGATTTATCAAGAAGCCAACTAGTCACTCACATGCATATATTACAACAACAACAAACTAATAATATACAAGACATATATAAGGTCTAGCATTTGACTTATATGTCTGTCACACTATATTAACCAGTCACATGTCTTCTTTCATATATGTCAATTACTCCATGTAGAGATTTTACTCATCCTGATTCTCAACCAGGTAGGATGGTGTTTGGAAATGCGGTGACAGACTTGTTTGGTTGTGCGCCCTTTGTAACTAGCTCCACATGGGCAAGACGGTTATTTGAAATGTATGCTTAGGGAAGGGCTTGCTTCGTACTAAAGGTGATAAAGCGACAAATGTGCAATATATGTCTCCAGTCAATTTCAACGCAAATAAATAAATCACAAATAGAGTGGGTATTGTAACTACTTGCAAGCCTTAGATATGTTGGGAATAAACACTTAGTGAAGCAGCCATTTCTACATGGGTAAATTTTATGCAACAGATTAGCCACAACACTGCCTCAAGAAATACGAAAGTAAATGACAAACTCTGTGTGAAAGTGTTACCACATTTGTTCAGCGACGCGTCGGAGATGGGTTATGGAACAGTTGCTTACGTGTGTGTCAGATGTTCGTATCAACCACTACATTGTGTTTTATTATATTGTAAAACTAGAGTTTCACTATACCGAGCTTAGACATGAGAGTGGTGTTGAGTGTAAAAGTGAGTGAAGTCTTCAGGGAGAGTTCCCACAAATTTTTCAATTGAGTGATGTTTTGTACGGATTCAATGATAGTTTCGTGTTACATTGAGGATGCAGCGAGTTGGTATAGTAATTTTGCAGTCAATTGTTTCTTAGTTGCATATCAGTATACGATTGTTGAACAGTGGTATAATATGGGATTGTCACAAATCTGATGGTGAGACATCTAGAGATAGTCAGAAAGTAGGGGGTATTGGGTCTTGGTCTGAAAGTTCCACATTTTTTAACATTGTTTCCAGGATGATGATAAAGTGTGCGGAGCCTGCCCTTGAGATGAGTGGGCTTAATAAACAGACGGTTATGGTTAGCTTGATTGGGATGAAACATGGAAGTCACATTTATTCTGTCACATTTCTCTTAGCAGTCGAAGTTGGTAAAAGCTGTAGCCTGGTTTAGATTATTCACCAAATTAATCACTGTTTTAAGTTCACCCAGCAGTTAATGATCCGTTCATTAAGATTACCCAAAGATTAATAATCTCGAAATAATTAAGCGTAAGGTTTTAATGCTGACCCAGAAAGGAATATTTAGTAACTTAATAAGTAGTAGTGGCAGTTGATGCTAATGAATCTGCCTCGCTGTAAGTTTATTACTTATCTTACACTGGTCCCATTATTGCACGAGTTTTTATGGTTCTGAAGGCGTGCCTTCGAATTTCGACCAGTTATCATTGTATATTTTTGTGAGACTTTCTCTGCCCCCTTCCCCAGGAAACGTAGTAAAAACATTATAAATGAATTAGTGCTTAGGCTACACGGTGTTTTAATATTCACAGCTCTTGTTTTCAGCTAAACAAACACGCATCCATATTTTTTGAATGATCTTCCTCTTTTAATCACGAAGGGTATAAAGTTGTCAGCTTCTACAGATAGAAAGGTATGCCAGTCTTAACACACTCTGCAGAGAGGAAGTAGTGCCTTCAGTTGTTGTACTGGACTTATCATTACAAACCGTCGATAAGTAACACACGGTTATTCGGTCAGCCGCACATAAGTGCTCGAGAAAAATCGGGAAGCTTACTTAGCAGAGTAAATACCGATTAGAATGACGCTGAAGAGTTAACAAAGCTGGCTGTAAAAATGGGAAGTTGCGCGATGGTTTTGGAACAAATACATTACAATGCCGATTTAAATTTCCTAGTGACTCTTAGAATGCATTGTTATACTGCTACTTCGTTCGTTACAAGTACACTGGGCGAATTTAGTTGACACATTAACGGAAAATGATAGAACCTACTTTAGTCGAGCTCACTAAGATTTTAGCGTCTTGTGACATGGTCGCTGGTAGTTATTTTGGACAACTAGCAACATGTCTGAAGAGGGGATACATGAGATCCCTACATCAAAGTTATAGTTAATACAACAATATTTTGGATAACAAAGTATAATATGACTTAGATACTTGTGTGGAGTTTACAGGTTCCTGACTTTAAAAAATAGCTTGAAATGCGTGTTAGTAGAACTCGTTCATACTGTCTTTATTAAAACCAGACTTGCTGATACAAACGAAAGATGAGATCCGTTCAACGACACTTTACCAGTCAACCGGCTAGTATTCCTCCTCTGATCACCTACATACTTTGCCACTAACTTTATTTGTATCTGGACCTTTAAGGCTCAGAAAGCACTAGGAGTAAATGTACAGCCTAATGAAGTTGGTCTGACCCATACATTATCGTGGATACATGGTGTTATAAGGTATTCCAGAATAAGTATATTTCTGCAATCAATTAACAAAAGATAGACGTTGTGACTTGTTAGACAGGAAGTGTCTACAAAACACCATAATGCTCATACATCGTTTTATCAACCCAAAAACCCATTTCACAGTTAACATACAACAGTGGAATTTTGCAACCATTAATTGGTTCAGTAAAAAAGTTATTAGGTATTAAGAAGCCTAAGTAAAACTACAAACTTGTAAACGGTGCCTTGAATCCCTATAGTGAGCTGAATGTATAGAATGCTTTCAAATGCATCGTCATTATAGTCATTGCTATTATAAAATTCAACCAACATATATCAATTTCCACTTAGTAGATCTTTTCCTTTAAGGTTGATTTGATGAATATGTGACTGTTAAGCTCAAGTGTTTTCCGTTTGATCTCGTAGTTTTTACTTGGATTGTTATTCTCGCTTATTTCAAAATAATTATGTGAGGAACTAACAATCAGTGTTACCCTTAGTACTTACAATTTATGACTTGTGAAATGTGTTCGAGAATAAATCAGCTCATCGCTTCTATATATGTGTTGCTTTTACTTCGTTCTTGTTTGCATGCACAGTCATTACTGCATATTACGATTGCTTTCTTAGGACAAGTTCAATGAACCAAAACAGAAATTATATGTGACAGTACACACAACCACTTGGAATTTAGCAATATAACTGCCAAACTTCATTTCATTGTTTCTTCGATGGTGAACTACACTATAGATAAAACGCAACAGCGTGGAGTGTTTGTCTGTTAATTAATTTACATGGGTTAATGTAAAATAGAAAACTGTACCCCTCGCATCAATCCCTACAATCAGAAGATAACGTCAACTAATTAGTTGCCCCGTTCTATTCGTGAAACGAAGTTATGAAAAGCAAAGCTCTGAAACGATTAGATTGATGGTAGTATAAATGGATTAGACGGTTTCTTATTTATATTCTCCACAGGATGAATACCGTTGAAAACCAAGGAAACACTGAAAGTGTGGAATGTAACACTTCACGCTGGCCGTATTACGGATTGTTACACGTTCGTACTTGGACGTCAAAGTCCTACGTTCGACTTTCTGACTGGAGAGAAGATGCTCACTATTAAGGAGTCCAATACTAGAACAGAATAGATATGTAATCTTTCGTACGCTTTTAATGGTATCCAACCGAGATAACTCGTTCCAATCAAGACACAAATAAAATCAAATTGTTCGCTTTATTATTTCCATGAGAGCAAAGACAAATACTTTTGCAGAATAAGTGAATAAAACTCAGTTATTAAACTTTAAATGACCTGATTAAACACCAAAGTTGAACTTAACCATCTAAAAAACGATTATGTAACCACAAAAGGAATTGCTAAGTCTGATCAAAAGAGAAAACGTATTAAAGAAAACTTAGCGAGAGAATTATAACTATGAAAACAATTACGCAAAAGTTAAGTTACCAGATAAAGGCGCTAGTGTTGTCCTGATGAACACACCTGACTACATTGCCAAGTTGAAGACTATCCTAAGTGCCCAAGCAAGATTTAAAGCTGATAAGTTAAACAAAGACTTAACGTATTCCACAGAGATACGAATTACCAATCTACTGATGCAACTTCTAGAAAATTAACTAATTGATAACAAGACGTATAATAATTTGAAACCTAAAGAATCTCGGTTGCCGTACATGTATGGTCTACCGAAAGTACATAAACAAAACATTCCACTTAGGCCTATAACGTCAATGATAAATGCACCTCATCATAAGGTGGCTTGATGGTTAGCAGAGAAGCTTGAGCCTATCCGTCAACGTCTGTCTATGTTTTCCCTGAAAAACTCCTTTCATTTCGTTGAAATATTCGATAAAATTGACATTTCCGACATGTCTTTAGTTTCCATCGATGTAACATCCTTATTTACCAATATGCCACTCCTTGAAACCATTGACATTATATGCCAACATTCTGACCTACTTCCTCTACCAGTAGTTGAATTGAAACGACTATTACTTTTGTGCACAAAGGACATCCAGTTCCGATTCTACAATAAGATATATCGACAAATTGATGGTGTTGCAATGGGTAGTCCATTAGGTCCTATCCTAGCAGACATTTTTATGGCCAATCTTGAAAACAAAAAACTAAAAAAGGTGATTGGGGAAATGACGCATTATTCAAGGTACGTGGATGATACCTTCATCGTATGCAACAATAAACAACATGCTAACTACTTATTGAAAATTTTCAATCAAGCACATAAAGATATTCAATTTACCATGGAGTTAGAAAAAGACAATAAACTTCATCTCGTGGATATTGCCATACAACGTCGAGGAGATGCAACAGTGCAACAGTCGATCTACAGAATAACGATGTGGAATGGATTGTTCTTGAATTTTAACAGCTTCTGTCCAATTCATCACAAAATCGCATTAGTGAAAACATTGTTTCTCAGAGCCGAAAAGATTTGTACTTCATATATGATAGATTCAGAACTCACTAATATTAAACAGCATTTAAAAATGAATGGCTGCCCAGAAAAATTCATTGACAAATACAGTGAACAAAAGCCTGATAAACCAAATGAAACTACAGTCCACAAGAAGTCTATTTTCATTCAACTCGACTTTAAAGGTAATGATATTGCTGAAACAATCAGAAGAAAACTCAGCTCAGCTTAAAATAGAACTTATTATGCTGCTAAACCGTTTATATCATACATAACAACATGTTCACTGAAACAATCAAAAATCGACAGGTATCCTTCTCATGTTACCGCCAACTGTCTGTATAAATTTACGTGTACCTGCAGTAGCAGTTATATTGGACGAACAGAATAAAGGGCCTACCTACGATTTAATGAACATGTAGCGGTAAATTATTCGCAAAATAAATAGTTGCATAGGCTCTCGATATTGATGCTGACCATGTTTGTTTTAGCGGACACTACTAGTTGAAGGCGCGCTGTCACGCATTTTCACCAAATCACGACTCGAACCACCGTGGGTAGCATCTCTCTCTAGTTTGCCAGCCTAGACGTTGCTATCCCATTAAAGCTCTGTATGCGATCAAATATAATTACTCTTCCAGTCTTTAGTGCCTTCTGATTTCTCATTCGTAAGAGTGGGTCCTTTTGATAGAAGTGGCTTTAATTAAACGATAAGCGTAACTTAATCATATTTCTGGGTACACTTCAAACATGTCTAGAAAAATCTACGACTCACAGGAACAAAGACATTTAACAGCGCCATCGCTAAGCATCCAATTGACACAGGACACCAAATTGATATTAATGAATCATTTAAAGTGTTCAATAGACAAAAGACTTCAAATCTAAATATATGGCGAAGCAATTGCCATTAAACGATTGAGACCAAACTTATGTGTTTAAAAAGAAACTGTAGTAAGTATTTATTTACCCTGGTAACTTAAGTTTTTCGTTATTGTTTTCATATTTATAATTCTCTCGCTAAGTTTCTTTTAATACATTTTCTCTTTTGATCAGACTTAACGATTCCTTTATTGGGTACATAGTCGTTTTTTAGATGGTTAAGTTCAACTTTGGTGTTTAATCAGGTCATTTAAAGTCATTTAATAACTGAGTTTTATTCACTTTATTCTCAAATATTTCAAGCCACCTCTTATTGTGTAATCATTTGACCTCTGATCTCTGTTTTGCCTTCTGGTACCTTCTCTTGGATCGTGTATATATTGACAGCATTTTCTCCAACATTTTAAGCCATGTTCACATGTTTATGTAATCTTGATTTCAACTAACTCCATCGGTTCTCATCAGCATGTTAAAACTTGTTTCGAATATTAATCATGTCAAACATTATTCTAGGTTGTATGCAGCTGATGAGAAACCAACGAAATGAAATGAATTCATCTTATTCTGCACAAATATTTGTTCTTGCTCTCACGAAAATCAAATTGGCTCAGACTACTTAAGAATAATAAGTAGTAAGACGCAATACAAAAGAGAAACATTTAAATGAATCACAAACTTTCTTCATTTTAATGAAATAGTAGTTTGGACAGCTTCAACATGATGAGAGTTACCGATGACAATCAATGGTAATATTGCTCTTACAAGTTGTGAGTATACACCTTGACATGTTTATTGGATACATTCTGATAAAATAGCGTTTTGCAGGACTGACGATGTAACTGGTCTGTTGTATCTCCCATTCTAAATATGTCTGAAAAAATCCTTCCAAACTCAACAATGAAACAATCATGATGTATTACCTATGCCTATTATGATGTGGACTACGGCCTATCACGATATATGGATTCAACAACCTTGACAGGAGCCATTAGAAGAAAACTCGGACGCTAAAGTCGTTCTATGCCCACACATCTACCCTGTGACTCCTAGTCCCAAAACAGAAGATAAGAATACACGATAGATGAGCTAATAACAAACCAGTCAAATTGTGTTTTACGCATTTGTTTATATGCCTGCATAACGCAGTCACACAGCGGAATAATAAGAAGAATAGCAATTATGCAACAGAATTCACTAGACAGCTGTTTCGTTCTAGTATGGAAATCCTTAACAGTAAGTATCGACGAGCACAGAACATTCAGATTTTACGTTGAATTTCAAACAGTTAGATCACCGATCAGACAACCAGTGGTTAATAGATCAATGAAAAAATTAGTTTTGGTTAATGAACTAATTAAAAGGCTTCCTGATTGAAGAAACTCTATTACAATATTTTAGCGAAATAACTTGTTTTATCCAATACTGTACTTATTTCTTAGGGTGGCTGATGTGTAGACAAGGCACAAGGTTGATGTCAAGCAGTTAGGAATAATGATATGATTGACTGTTTATTTAAGTTCATTTGTTTTCAGATCAATTGGATTACGGTCATGATAAGTAGAAGGGAAACATCAACTGTGAATAAACTTTACAAAAGTTACTATGAATTAATCTAACACAAGTTGAATACAAGATCACAATGAATTAATTAATACAACTAGATGTTATAGAATTTACATTTGAGCAATTTTTGCATTTGGGTGAAGATAACCCATATTGGTTTATATGAAAACCTGATAAGAGGTTAACAAATCAAAGTTACTAATTTGAATCAGTACAGAATGTATTGGCTTATTTTTCTGCACTTGTACTTTCATCAGATAGTGGTGTGAGATGGGGAAGGGGGTGGAGACTTGATAACCTCAACATAATAATTCCAATTATTAATGTCGTCAAACAGATAGAATCTTACTCCCATTTGCTTAAGAATAACAATTACAAATGAGAATCAGTTGAAGTTCATAAAGTATAATACATCCTTTTAGGTGATGAAATTCTGATAACGGTAAGGTTGCTGATCGTAATTGGAAGATGGTGATGTTTGGTGATATCATGAAGAATTGGCACAACTAAATATAAACTAATACACCATTTTATTACTTGTGTTTTCCATCGCAATTTCTATTATTAATTCCCGGATTTACGAGAGAAGAGTGCGTGGTGTTGTGTTAAGAATTTAGGGCTTCTAGTCGAGTGTGTGGTGATACATTCCACTTGGGAATTCTATTATTGGATCCCAACGCAGTGATACAGAGTGTTGGATGTTTACCCACCTGATGTTCCTGAGGCGGTATCTGGGGTGCGCACTACTCAGGGATTCCATACCAGAACGAGACAGCTGTTCACTGCTCCCTACTTTTCAATCGTACTCTGCCAACAACAATCTCTGTCATAAATATATATAGAATCAATTAAACATTGCAATCTCTACAAAAACAATCATCTCAATTGAATCACATAAATTTTTGTAAATATGACTATAATGACTAGAGTTAAAAGTGTAGTTGATATGTAGTTATGTGAGCATTTTTCTTACCATTTTAAAATATTATAACTATCTTTTTATTTCTTAAGGTCATGAAAATACCACCATATTTTTATAAAAACAAGCAGGTCATTTTTGTTGTAACGTAATTAATTTCTACTTTTGTGCGTGGAATGATTCAATAAATTTATTAGTAAATTACTTAAGTGATACCATAAAAAAGCAGATTGTCTACATTCCACTAACCTCTAGTTACCTATTATCTATAAATGTTGTATATCATACAAACAATAGAAAATTTGGGAAGGTTTCCCAATTCAAATATGATTGGGACTAGTGGATGGAAGAAGATGATTCAATTGTAGTTTATTTATCCCCTGATTATCACAAAAACAAGAAGATTATTGACATAAAAGAATTTTTCTATATTGTAAAATAAACTACAGTATATATTTTATTCAGAGAATGTTTGGTAATGTAACATGATTAGAGTTAAGTGTATATTACATACTGATAATATCAACAGCAGAAATCATAGAGACTGGGAAGCACGGAATGAATGTACTATCATCAACCAATCATAGCCCACATAAGCTGAATGCATAAGTTAGTTCCTAAATGTAGTCACTATTGTACACCACTGAAAAATCCTATATAACGATCAGTTAATTATTATGCTCTTTTGTATTCAATGATTTGTTCACGACCTCATCCACTTAAGTGGTGACGAATCTGATTTAGAAATCGTCCATACACTTTTTATTCATCATTTTATCGTTATATAATCGTTTCTTGTAACAACTGATCATTTCTAAACTTCTCATTTGGTCTCTTTATTTCGTGTTATCAACTTGTGTAATCAACTGTATACGAAATTTAATTCACATGTTTTCACTGTTCACTTAATACGCAATCATTGTAAAGAATCGGTTGATTTGCACAACTAACATGAGATTGCATTTTTTCAACTTCATCGCTATATAATCATTCTTAATTAACTTTACATTCGGTGTTATAATAATAATTACTATTATCATTACATTACTATTTATTTAACACCGCTTACTTGTATTGAATCTATGCACAAATGAAGGCTGTATATTATCATATTTGGATGTCATCGAAACATTTGAATATCAATTTGGATATCGCAAAGTAATCTGAATTAAACAACCCATGGTTACCAAGGCCTGACACGGGACAGCTGTTCCGTTCTAGCCTGGTACTCTTCAGCGGTGCACACCCACGACCCTCTGACTCTGTGGCGAACGCCTTACCGTTAGACTACTGAGTCGGCTTCTAACGGCTGATATTTCTAATTCAATCAGTATATTATTGTTGTATCCGCATAAGGAACTAATTGAAAAGAGATAGTTATTCTCTGAAATTGTAGTCAGTGTCAGTTTCAATGAAGTTGTATTGTATCAGGTATGTGAAGCCCATAGCCTGAGTTTTGTCGTATTTGGGAGTGAGTGGCTAAATGTACTTGTTACATCGTTGTGCATACCCATACAAGGTCTGAAACACTGTTCATTCATGTCAAACTCTATCGAGTTCTTCACTGAGCTACTTAGTCTAAACATGCATACTTACGTGATGAGCATGTAAAACTAATTTGAATGTACTTGTATCTTCCAAATGGTATTATTATAGACCTCTTTGATCAGTATTTATTGGCGTTTGACATCGATAGATAGAGTGCCAGCAGCAATCTAAATAACCAAACCTGGATAGAATTATATACAGCTGATGAGATCAAACAGCAGAAAACCATGATTCTACGCTCCACTCGCCAACCACAATACAAATTTAAACATAATTCTGAACTATTTCTAAATACATGCAATCCACTCAGGATGGACATATAGCAATTAAGACTCACAATTATCAGTCCATAACTACATCAACGTAAAAACAGTTCAGACGTATTTAACACTTACTCTTGTTTATTTCATGTAAAGTTCCTTACATATAAGTATGTTATTTTACAGTGTTAAATGATTAATATTGTCTTCTGTTAATTGTTCATTTTAGACTTATTTTAGCGGTTCGAATTTGTTATCAACTGAAACTGCCACATTAATCACAATTCTTGTAATCATTTGGGTTTCGGTTATTCGGGTATGTGATAAGCCATTCATATGCATCGAGTTTAGAATAGTTAAATAGTAGATCAAGTGAACTCGAATTCCATTAAAATAACTCAACATCATACTGAATATCCATATTAGTCTATTGTTTATTATAACAAATCCTAGTTTCAAAATTGTAACATTTAATGTTTACTTACTAATCTTAGATTAGTTATCAACTGAAATCAAATTAAACAATTGTACTGAACTCAATGTTTGTTTAATTATCATTCATGATTAATCAATGGCATACTTTATTTCTTCAAAAGGAACAATTATTATTAGGAATATGTTGGAATAAACCAGATCGAATAATCAGTGAGAAAGTTTGTTGATGTCAGTGTTTTGCACTATTAACTCTAATCTGTCAATCTCTATTGTCAATGTACATTCTCAGTAGATTGTTTCAATGTTGTTACTCAGTTTAAAGTTTGAGTGAAGAAAACAATAAAGTCAAGTCACTGAAGATAATTTTCGACAATGTCCTACATTGATGTTATACAATCATATTTATAGTGAATTTTAAGCGAAAATAAATATTCATTTATTGTAAATTAGAAAGTGATTACAACAAAAATCCATTCAGTGGATTAAATTATCACAGGAACCAACAGTTAGTTTCTTCATAATTTAATTATTGATTGGGAATTCTAAGATGGAAAATTATTTACCAACTGACACTTTGACATGAAATAAAGTGTACATTTATCCAAGCAGATACATCATTGCATAATTAAGGTAAACAGCATATTGTAAAAAATTCTTTCATTGAAATAGTCATTAGAATATATTGGATGAACATAGTCAATACAATATAATCATAATGTGTACATTTGTAAATAATTTCTGGTATCATTTCATTGTTCATTACAAAGAGAATCTGGTAATTGAACAAAATCATTGACTAATCCAATTGGACGTAAATAATATGAAAAATATTCCAGCATATACATCATTTCGGGTGTTACATAATGAAAAGTAATGCCAACATCACTAAGTAATGACTAGGTAGCATTATCATTTCACGATGTTGTTGTTTGTGTTTATTGTCAGTGAACGATTGTAGAAGTAGAAAGTAATAAAGGTGAATTGTTAGTAAAACAAAACACATTAACATGGTTGATTATTTTATATAACTAGACGACTTTAGTTAGATGACCAATGCCAATCTGAAATATTTGTACAACTGTTATGCGCTAGTAAAGGATTCATTAAAAGTGTTCATCAACGATTCCATTAAAAGTCAAACCCAACTCAACCTTCAAACTTTGAGGTTAGTGCCTAATATTTGGATCAATAAGTAAGTATTCAACAGCTCATGTTTCTAAGCAGTTAATTTGTGATGTACTGGCCGACTATCAGTTACTGTTAATTGTTGGAAACTGCTTCACTTTTCACATGAATAAACCTTGCCAGCTCATGGCTGTATAATGGAACTTCGAAATTAAAACTGTTACTAGTAAGCATATGATCCTTATTACTTTTGTTGTAGTCACAAAAACACCCAATTATATTGCATAATTATTTAACTACTATTGAAATACGATAAGTACTTAAGAGATTGTGAAGTCTAAACCATTGTAAGGTTCATTATATCTCTGTGAATCAATTAATATCATCTTTGTATATGATAGATGAACATTTTATGAATAAAGAGTTCATTACATAACTGTTTTAAATGAGTTCCAGCTTCAGGTGCAAATGCTGTATATGATTTTAAAACATTTTTGACTGATTCTACCTGCTTATGAAAAATATTGAAATGAATAAATCACGATTCAAACTTACAACTATGTGCTTAAAAACTTAAGTGACTTGTAAATCATCGCTTTATTGATAATTAGTACAGTAAGCTATTTTAAGTGACTATTGGGTGAGTTTATTTTTACTTGTTCAGCTTATAAGCACTCGGTTTTGACAGGTTTTACGCAACTTCTTGAGAGATGTCGCTTTATTCTAATAGATCATTCGATTAGTGTGACGCTTAAATATATACTCTTGAAAATTGTACAAAGCTCCTATGGGGACCAATAAATTTTGTGATTGGAGGGTGCTAAAGAATTGGAAGTAGTAGATACATTTAGTAATTCGAGAAAGCTCTTTTCATACGACCGAACAACTGACAGGAATAAATCCAGTACCACTGAAACAACCCATAAATTCACTAGTATATCAGTCACAAATTTTTAAAATTTTCACAGATGACTGGGTAACATTTTCCAGGACTGGAATGCTGCTCCAACAACTTTGATGGTATTGTCCCATTCTTCTTGACAAATGATGACTGATTCACCTAATGAAGAGGAGGTCCCAAAGAAGTATCAACTTCTGACCTGCAACAAATTGCCAGGTTCAGACGGCTTACACACCAACTTTTTAAAGAGATATGGCAAAAATTGATCAGAAAACTAACAAGGTTGTCTGGTTAGTTTCTTCTTTTAAAAGAGTCTGTGCAGTTAATGTAACAACCATCAGAGATTAAATCTACTCTCAACCGCTTTTAAACTATTGGCTTCCGTCATACTTCACAAATTATGCAAAACCCATGAAAGTTTGATTCTCTGGGAGCTGGTTCGTTTTTGATCAGGTCATAGATGCATTGATCACAATTTCACCCTATATAAATTATTGGAACACCATTACATGTACTTCAGGCCCACAATCATTAATTTTTGTGATATCAGAGTGACCTTAGATTAGTTGAATAAAACTGTGCCCTAGTACTACCAGTTGGAGATGAATGTGCCCGAGAACTACACTAGCAGCTTAAAAGCTCTGTACACAAACACCTTTATCAGAATGGGGGTAAGCCACCTCTCTTCACTGTTGAATCCAAAATTGAGGTTAGGCAGTGTTGACTAATCTCATCATTCTTCTTTAACCTTCTTAACGATGACATTCAGGAAATAGCTTTGAAGAAAGTGGATTTGTTAGCAGGAGAAAGACATTTTGGTCTTGATTATGTGGATGACGTTCTTCCTTTGCACAATAATACGCATGACATTCAAATTGCACTTAATACATCAGCAATTAGTATCTGTAGATATCGCGTATAATTTGTATCTTACAAATGTAAACTGCTTTTAAAAATAGTGGCAGGGGTCTATACCTGCTTTCACTAATTGTAGTTAATCGTTAGAGATAATAAAAAAGTTTATATATATAGGTATCTGTGTTCATTCTAGTGGTGGTGCATCAAAAGTGAACGATCTTCACATTAGGAAAAAAGAGGTCGGATTATGCCAATCTAGGTCATCTTTGGCGTTGTTGCGATATGAATTTGGATAGTGAATATTGGATTTGGTAACGCTTCGGTGAGACCACCTCTGCCTTATACAAGTGAACTATGTTTAACCATCGTTGTTTTTGAAAGATTGCTGGCATCCAATGTTTACATAACACCTGGAATACTAAAGTTTAGCAATGTTTGTTCGCATTCAGTAAAACACAATCCAACTGGTCTAACAATCTTGAAACATCAGCTTTAGTGGCTCTATCATGTTTCATTAATGTCATCTAAACGACTAACCTGTCGAACATTATTTGCCAAGAGTGGAACTACATGCAAAAACCTAGAGGCAATCACTCCAAGGTCTTTTATTCTCGACTGAAAACAAGCTGTATAGGATTGGTTTCTGTCGGACAGTTGAGTGTTTAGGATTGAGTTCTTGGAGATAGTGAAAAAATTGATGGCTTCAAACGTCGTTGAAAGGTAGTGGTGATCCTGTTTTAACTTTCCATCAAACTCTTTATAAAACTGAAGCGATCTTTCTCAATAAAAAGTATTTCTTGGCTATGTTTTGCACCAAATTATATCACTCATGTGATTTTGTTGCTGTTTCTTTATCCGCGCCTTTCGATAATGCTTCTCACTTTTCATTTCTCTACCGTATCATATTCCCGATTGTGTAATGCATGCAGTATTGAAAGCAAATTTGTGTCACAGAATCGTGTTCAAATCATTAGATAATAGTGGTCTCGTTAAGGAGTTTACGTGTTGCATTCTTGGATGAAACGTTTATATTCTGAAGCAACCAATGTTTTATATAAATGTATACATTGGATATCCAAGTGTATTAGATGCCATGTATTGTGTTAAAGTTGATGGGCGACTTTGAAACTTCCATACATACATCACTAATTCTGGCTTAGTTTATAATGACTGATTATCTTCCATTGTAGCAAAAACTCATTTTTTCTAACAGTGAACACTCACACCTGTTCTGAGGAATGAACCCAAGAATTTCATATTTCATCGAATGATGTTGTATTTAGATCAGTCTGTGGAAATTCAGTAGTCCGTATTTACGAGTCTAGTCAATTTGTGATACAGATCGACGATCTTCTAGCATCAGTAGGTGACCGTCATTTATACGATTCAGCGAACACCGTAGGGCAGTTAATAGTGATCACATACTTGTTATGATTATTTCATAGAAAGCTGAATAGTTCATATATCTTGGTATGATTCTTCAATCAGTTGTTCATAGTTTCAAAATAAGTGGTATGAATTTAATTATATAACAGTTTTACATTTTAACCGTATAGCTTATTATGTAACAGAATTACTTTCACCATATTCAATAACACGATACAGAACATTTATCAAAACACCATCGGTAATTAACAAAATCTAGTCTGTTAATTAGTGCACCCAGGTACAAATAGTGACTGAATTTGTTAGGGTCTTATTCTCCAGCCCATATAAAAGTTATTCCATCATATGTATCTGATCTTATTTAGTTCTCTAAGTGAACACCACAATCCCTGAGAATTTCACTTCGAAATGTACATACAAAGGTAAATATATGTGAAAATATGAACAGACGAAGTCAAAATTTACTTGATGTGGTGCTGCGTATGAGACATTTGAATCCAGTTCAACAGGGTGCCAATTCAATTTTAGATATGATGCGAAATTCAGCAGTGAGTCAGGTGAATCCCATTGAAATCGATCACGATTAAGTATATCATGTACATCGAATAGACGAACGCCAACTGCTTGTCCACAAATACCTAAATAAATTGTTGCATAAGTATACAAATTAGCTATCATTCATGCAGTCCTAGGTTCATATTCTTCATGGCTTTTTCGACTATTTCAAATATAAATGTCATTCATTGTGTTTTTCTAACTCAAATTATTTGACTATATTCACATTTATCAACTACAAAATGAACTTACTATTAGTCACGTTGTAGTTTACTTATAGAGCTAGATATGTTTTGTACATGAGTGTCAACTAGTCACAACTTAGATCCGATGTTTCCTGTTAATTGCTTCTAACCTCTATTTCACATGGTATGTGTGTGCGATCAGTAAGTACTAGACAACTAGTGGCACTGTTTACTATTTAGTAACTAATTCGTTTACTCGGAATGTATTTTTGCAGTATTCAAAAACGGTCAATATGACAGGCGCGTTTCCACGAATGTTTGTCTTACAAGTTATGTATGGTTAAAAATCAATAGCGTCACATTTCACTTTGAATACCACCACAATATAGCAAAATTTGAAGTTTCACATCACGCAAGAACTTTAATTAAACATCTGTTCGAAACTAGGAATCGCTAGACTGTCTTATTATCTTGATATGGAACTCCACAGTAGTGTGAGTTAATGACTTTACAGGTAATCAAATCAGGGGTAACTGCTTAATCTGCAAACGTCGATTTTCCATCCATTGATTCACATTCCTAATTCACGACACAATGAAACCACTGTTTATTAATCAGCCGTCCCACATAGTGCGCATTCGCATTATTGAAAACCTAATAACGGTTAGTTAAGAAATTATGATAATATTCACTCTTGTAATATTAACGAGATAAAATTGATTCATCATATATTCAAGAATACAAAATTGTATGGACCAGAAATTGACAGTATAACTACGAAACTATTGTCAGTCAGACTTAATGATAAACCCCAGTTTAAATGGGCACGATGATGATAGAGAATTTCGCATAATATTGATTCTTCAATAACATGACTTTCAAGGACAAGTATAGTGCCTCAAATGACGTGCATTTGGAAAGAGACTAAAAATGAAGTATCATAAGCCTTTAGTAACAGTGTTTTCGTAATTTCTAATTAGAATGTTTATTAGTAAAACTATTATGTACTGACTATAGGTGCATTACAATAAAATTTCCGTTTAATACTATTAATTCCACTCACTCATCTTTATATCTTCATCGACCTCATCGTAAACTGAACAGTAAGGATGTTTATCAATTGACTTTTCTACAATATTTTTCAATGCTTCTCTAGATAGGACATAACCCGCACCACCGGAAAAATAACCATTTTGAACAAAAACCTAAAAGATAGAAAACGGTACGTAACGGAAAATAATAATTTGAAAGTACACTGTTCTAAATATCCCCACTTGAATAATTTGTGTACGGTCTGTGTACCTAAAATCTCTACTCTAATAAAATCGCTTTAAAAATATTCAAGAGAGAAATGTAATGGCTTAATAATCCTTTATAGAATACAATTAAAATCAATGTATTTCTTATGTTATGGGAATCGTGACATTCATCACTTGTCTTAACATTCGTTCAGTTAGATTAATTATTGACATAATTAATGAATATGCATTTCATAAAGTCAATTTCACAGTTGACATGTTTACACACCACCCCGGGAAATAAGTCTCTTATGTATTATTGCACTTAGTTACTGTACGTCTTTACACAAAAGTCATGTGTTATATTTTTTGCATAACGCATGGAAAGAAGCTTGTTATCGTATTGAAATAGTCAACTCACTAAAGATAATCCTCTTTTCGACAATGTCCTACATTGATGTTATACAATCGTATTTATAATGAATGTTAAGCGAAAATAAATATTCATTCATTGAAAATCAGAAAGTGATTACACCATAAATCTATTCAGTGGTTTAACACGTCGAGGAATTGTAATGTTAAGTTTTCTTTTCATTTTAGCATGATAAGAAATAATCGTTAATACCAATTGAACTGGTACAAGATAGTGTTCGCTTTCGTATTTTAGTCAAAAGCAAAAGTATCATTCATATGTCTCTCGCGGAAACAGAAACCGCCAGTCAGTTAAGAAAAGGCTTTTCTTTGATATTATTGCAAATATGTCGATTTGTCTGCGTAGCTCATTAATCTAAGCTACACACCAGGAGTGCGAATTCGATGTAGATCCACTAGCTTATTTTTCAGCATACCGATATCAAAGTAGTGATTCTTAATAGGAGGCAAGTTATCACTGTCAAGTGAAACATTAGTGAACAGAGAAGTAAGATCAAGAGAAATCAGAGAGAGCTGCCCAAACTTTGTTGTAGTAAATCCTATATCCAGTAGTCTGCAATAAAATAGAAATGATTGTGATATTTCACTGTTTTGGAAGCTGAATTTCCGACATTTTATGGCTTTCAGTTGTTTCTTAACTTCATCTAAGTGACAACTTCATTTTCTTATTGGAGAAATAAGCCTTCCGGTTCACCTTTTGAGGGAAATAAAGTGATGAAAATTGTGTAGCACGTATAATCTTATTAACAACATAACCATTTGCAATTTCGGGCAACGGCAAATCTTGAAATGAAGCTACTGAACGCACAATAATTTAGTAATGCAACTATCATCTTATGTATATATATGTATATATGTTTACACTTATACATGCATATGTATGAGATCCAAAACTTAAGTGGGTGCTTTCGATAGTGGTATTCTCTGAGCTAGCCATTGTTGTTACATCTACTGTATGTGTTACGCCATACTCCATTTCAGTCCATTCTAATGACCTTGTTAGTTGTTACTCAATTTTATGGGTTTTGATGTTAGCCTTTGTCTGTGTACTCTTGTAAGCTCTAGTTTTAACTGACCTCTGGCCATGTAATTGATTGACCTCTTCCATATATGTTTTCAAATTTAGTTGTGTGGGAGCATTTTGAGAGAAATTAATCAGTTGATAAACCAATTCATAAAGTTATTCACTCAGCCTGATTCAAGTTGGTGAATGTAAACTACACAGTCAGTCAGATCACATGGTAATCTCGATTAATGATTGAAAATCTTGAGTGACAAGACCTAAAATAGGTTAAAATGGAGCAGATAAATTCATCCCCTATTCTACCTAGATTCTGAGTTTAAATTTTATTTCCCTCTTTCTATTCACCAATGTATTTTATTTCTAGTCATTTTAAGATTACAGATTCTACATTAATATTTCAACTCCTTTTAGATTCATCTAGATATTTAAATCTAGCTGTGCTGATGTAAAAGATTATTTCTGGTTCAGTTTCTTCAGACATCGTTCAATGATTGTGCAGATGTAAGAAGTCTGCATTAACAAATATGTGTTTTAATTGTAATTGACTGCATATCTAACTAACCTCCTTTGCCAAACTGACATTCAAATATAAAATACCACAAAAGACAATATATGAAATGAAGATATATATTATTTACCGGAAATCTATGCCCAAGCATAAACGGCATATCAGGTGAATAATGTTGTAAAGCATCTAATAAATTTTCCATAATTACATAAGTATCATCATCTGCTTTAAGAAAATAATCATAGTCATCACGAAATTGATAAATATAACGAAGTGCTGTACTTATTTTATTCCATAAGTACCTTCTCTCTTCTGGATACGCTAATTTTAATTCTGTTCATGTAAGAAAAATTAAAAGTAATAATAATCATAACCGATGCTAAAATCAGATAATTACTTCGTCTAGAATAAAATGAACCCAAAAGGAAGACAAATTGTTGAACTATTGGAACGTGTGTTGAGTCGAAAGTATTTGACGTCTAATTCATGGTAGCTGTATTTACAATTCGATTAATTAATAACCTACCGGATATCTAAAGTCAAATAAAATGATCAGCTTAATAATGATTAGTTATTTTAAAAATTTAATTTAATTTAAAACATTTCCTGAAAGTAAAATGTGAAGCTTTTATTTAGAAATGTTTGTATCGTCCTGTTGATATTAAGGGCTGCAATCATAGTTTCCATATTGTACAACTTGAGCGGATTGTCACGATATGATGTTGTCATGAGATTTGTTATAGTGGAACTACGACTGGCAAGTGGAATACAAAATAACTGTATTACCCAATCTGGATTACTTCTTATTGTTATGTCGTAAGAAATTGGGTGATTGGATAGATGGCCAAGTGCCAATTGCTAGTGCCTAGTTGGTTATTGCGCGCCTGCCCTCTGCCCACTTAATCCCAATCCGAAATAATGAGACAATGTAGTAACAGTAATTATGCTGAACGGGAGGATAGGGCAAGCGGAGCGTAACAATAATAGAAACAAAATGTTTACATTACAGAAAGTTCGAATAAATGAAATAATGTTCGCAACCACAGTTCTGAAAGTTTGTTACGCTTCTTTGTGGTCCAACCTAACACTTATACATCCAGGTGTCGATCACTACACAAGGACTCGAATTTAGTATATCCTATTTTACAGAATAATACGTTACTACTTGATGGACACAATCTGGTCAGCACCGAGAAGTAGATAGATATGATATTAGTTGCAATTCAGTGATTAATCAATGCAAATATCTCAGTTCTGAATCAATCACTCAGTGTCAACATCTCAGACTGTGGCAATGCCAAACAGAAGTTCAAAACTAGTAAGGAATATTAGTTCTTTGAAGGCTGTCCGTACTTCTTCATGAGAAATGTCAACTAGCACATGACCTAGATTAAACACGGTTACCTACTAACCGTATCTAATCACCTTAAATTATAATATGTTGTATATAGATCAGTCGGTACAATGAACAAATTTACAAATATATCAAAGTGATTCATAATATTTGATATGAATAACTTGAAACCTTTGAGGATAGATTGATTATTTACAGCATAGTAATATATCATAATAACCCTAATGGTTATCCTCTCTAACTGTTACGCAATCAAAACTCTTCCTAACATTGTGAACAGACAATTTCTATTAAACGATAAATGATGAAATCAACTATTTCCAACATGCCGTGTACTGTCACACAGAAAACCAAACTTTCGATTTTTATTTTATCATAAGTATTTATTTTAGATAGAAGAAATAATAACTCTTAAACTAATTCGTCTTACAATGTATTGAATCTACATTTGCAATAAACGGTAGTATCATGGATAAATCAACTTATTTTATATGAATATATACTAAAAGTAAATTTATCAACAAATAATTTATCAATAGGTCGATTGGAAATCCTAGGATAACATTTGATCATTTTGTTGAAAACAGTCAGTAGTTAACCATTAATTGCATTGGTATCAGAATTATAAGTTGCTACTCCGCCTGTAGCTCATCTAGGTTTTCTGCCAGTGGCAAGCCCGTGTAAAGGAGGAGGGTTGGACATGAAGCTAGCGTTCTCATCCCGTGAAACACAAGCTTGTTAAAACAACACTAATTAGACTTAACAAACTAATCTATTTAAACTCTGCCCTGAGAGTGGAAGGAATGTTTATGACGCCTCCTGATGAAAGCCGAGATTCATCGGAAGTCATGAGGTCGATGCCCCTTCTAACAACCAGATCGAAAATTCTAATGAACACATGAAATGTTCGGACAATGCGGGACATCGGGAAGACCAATCAAATAGCAGAATAGATCAAGAGATACAACTTGACAGTACTCGGAATCAGCGAAACCTATTAGATTCAAACTGGAAAGAAAACACTAGCTATGTGAAAGATGCTACTATACTCCGGACACGAACAGAAAAATGCTCCAAACACCCAAGGAATTGTTTTGATCCTGTTCAGGAAAGCGCGCACTGCACTTGAAGAATGGCAACCACATGAACCCAGCATCATCAGAGCGTCCTTCAAGACAATGAAGAAGGGGATTACAATGAATATTATCCAGTGTTATGCACCCACCAACAACGGCAACGTCGAGGGTACAGATCAGTTTTATGATAGGCTGAAATCAATTATAGTGAAGTGTCCAGGAAAGGATCTGATAATCCTGATGGGGGACCTAGACGACAAAGATGGAAAGAACAACACCGGATATAAAGACATCATTCCTACAGTTGAAGAATATATGGGACTCAAAACAACTGTTAACCAACTTCAAAGTCAAACTCTTCAATTCAAACGTCAAGACAGATCTGCTATATGGAGCTGAAACGTGAAGAACCACTGTAAACATCCTCAGTAGAGTACAAGTATTTATAAACAACTGTCTACGCAAGATAATGAATGTCCGTCAGCCGGAAACTATCAGCGACAGCCTACTATGAAAGAGAATAAACCAACTTCCAACCGATGAGAAAATTAGGAAAGGACGTCGGAAATGGATAGGACATACATTGCGAAAATCATCAGACTGCATCGCGAGACAAACATTAACTTGGAATCCTGTTGAAAAACGGAAAAGAGGAAGACCAAAAAATACACTGCATTAAGAATTGGAAGCAGATATTAGAAGGATGAACAGCAAGTGAGAACAGCTAGAAATAAATGCTCACGACAGAATTCAATGGAGAATACTAGTGAGTGGCCTATGCTTCTCTGTGAGGGGTAACGGGCGTAAGTGAGAAAGTTAGTAACAGAAATAATGTGTAATTTATTTTTCCAGTTTTCATATCACTCTTTACTATGCTCACAGTCTAGTGATCTATATTCTGACATTCTTCACTAATGTTCTTTATTTTCACATTGTGAAATCGACTGCCTTTTAATAGTTTCAATACTTTACTTTTCACTAACCTACAAGCATTCTGATTTAATGCCTTATTTCCAAATTCTTTACAATGTTGGTGATGAACCACTATTTCAAGGTGCAATAGTGAATTCATGGCTTGTATGCAGCTAATAATATTTTAACAAATCTGCAAATGTCGTCGTTCCTACTTTGTTTAAATATGCACATAATGCTACTTACCAGCTACAGGAAGTACTGGATCGGGTTTCGCACTTGCAAATATATGTTTTGTACATCGTCTAGCCCACGTATTATGTACATGTATCGCTTTTTTATAATAATTCTCTGGATATGTTAAAATATAACACAATATCCTTATTTCCTTATATAACTTTCTTGAATAATTTGTGCGAACTATAGAAAAAAAAAAGAACAATAATTATTAATTGGTATTGTGGTGACCGTTTAATTTGAATTTTCACAATATAGTCTACCCTCAATTTGGCAACTATTTGAATACCAGGGAGTATTGGACAGATGTTTCATCCTAGTATGAGACTCCAAGGAGAAGTCTCTTTCACCACTAAAGAGTTCTCCATGTAGCCTGATATTCGCGGGTTCAATTATTACTTAGATTGTGGATTAATAGTTATATGACTAAGGTCTGTTAGGGATATGAAACTACAACTAGTATTAGTTGATTACCACATCTAGTGAGAACTTGAACTTACTGTGAATATTTAACTGTGTATTGATGTCAAGTGAATCACGACTAGTTAACATATTGTTGTTGACTTGTGTATTGACGACTGAAATATTGCAGTCATAGTTACAATTTGTACCACTGTTAATATTATTAGTATTATCCTTATTGTCCACAATATTCTTCAAAATAAACTCTGTTAATTTATCGGATGAATAGTATTTTCTATTGTTATAGTGGCTGCATGGTAGTTGGTAGTTGAATGGCTTCCAAAATAATTCAGTACTGAATACTATTATTAAACCAGTTAACATTCCAAACAATAAACAGCAGACGACACGACATTTGGGATATACTTCAGATCCATTTTGACACTGCAATATTTTCATACATAGCTCAACAATTCGGAAGGTATGCATTTATGTATTTCAGAAATATTCTTTTGTTTGTTTAATCCAAGTACAGTGCTGCTTAAAAATAAAAGTAAACAGTCTCCATTAATAGCTAATTAAATATCTGATTAGTAGCTAAGTTTATAATGAAATTGTCTAAAATGAACAAAAAATAAGTATTTCATTCTGATTCGAACTTGATTCACTCAATATATAATCCAGGTTATGAAACGATTCTATTTGAAGACAACAGTATAAACTGAGTTTTGATATTTATGTCTGCTATTAATGCCGCATCTTGGGCAAATACGTATCAGTTCAATTTTTGCTATATTTCTCGTTAACACATTCAAAGAAAAATTGTCGAAATGAGAACAGAAAGGGTGTAATTGATTTCAAATACAATAGAAATCTAAATATATAACAAACATTTAAAAAAAGCGAAACGAGAATAAAAAAATGAAAAGCTACAGCTGACAATTAATTTAGTATTTTGTGTGTTTAGATACGCTCGTACAGTCAGTTGTTCGCCTCATCACTTTGTGTCCAACCTCTTGTGACAAGTATTCCGATGATTTCAAGTGGAATAAATGAATTTATTAACATGGATAGGTGCAGAAGTTAAGAATTTAATAGACTAGTGGCATCTAAAAATCTCCCTAACATTTTTGGTTTTTTACAACCTATTTAGATGCGACAATCATTTCCACTCTAAATAAAGAAAAGGAGAATTATAATCGAACATTATATTTTTAAATAATTTAAATGATATATGAGGTATTTCTGATCAAAACATTGTAGTAACAGACTCCGTATCAAGAAAACACTCCATGAATTGCATACAAGGTACCAATCATTATGATCTAGGCTGACCTCAAAAGGAACATAACGATCTTCACTAGAATATAATAACAACAACACTCAAACTACGAGAGAACTTTATTGGAACAGGTATGAACAGTATACTTTGTGATTCTTATGCAGATACAACCTGTCCAATTTTACTCAAGAACTATCAGCATATCATTGCTAACAGATTGCACAACCTATCTCATCATGTAGCTCCTGATGCTATCAAAATATCAACTCAGAATCCTTACTGCCTCAAGATTAGCAAGAACATGATGGGTGGATACGAGTCCATGTAACATGCAAAGTGGATTCTGGCATTTAAACACAACAAGATTCTCTCTTCGAACTTTTCCAATCCCAAATGAGTGGTTTAACCATGTCCATCTCTATTTGGTAAGACCTTTGCCAGAATCGAACAGAATCTCCTACCTGCCCATACGACGATTTGATATGGTGCTTATCAAATATATCACAGCTAAAACCACTCCAGTGGCTATTGCCACAGGCTGAATTCCTCAGTTTGTCTGCCCATCTATAACTAAAACAGGCCATGAACGTCAGTTAAAATGTAGACTTTTCCACCGTCTAACCAAATTCTTCGACCAGGCGCTTTAGAACATTTTCCTATAACACAACCTGAAAGCTTGTTAGAAACATTTTAGTCGAAAACATATCTCAACGAATTAATGCTTCCTGATTAGCCTTACTGGAAATCCGTAGTGCTGTTAAAGTTAAATGTAGTACCCGTTTATAGCAAAATCCCATAGCTTACTAAAATCTTAGCCGGAATTTTTCCCCCTCAACAAGTTTGAACTTGATCTCTTACACGAGCAGGCTTACAAACGCTGTACGTTCACGCAATCCAGTTCAAACTTGACGGTAGTTGATGAATGTGATTGTTTAATCTCCTTAAAACATAGTATGTGCTTCTTTGTACGTGATGACATTCTACGAAGACCCCTTGAAGTAACCTACAAAATACCGCAAAAGATTTTGGAGCCGGAATCGAAGTATGAAAAGGTTGGAAAAAATATTCGCATCTGATAATTAGGAGCGACGCATCCAGAAGGTAAAGTATAAATTTTTACAACATTCCCTACCCTCTAAAGAAGTTACCAAATCACAGTCAGCAACCAACTAGAAAAGAAAATTTTGGAAATTTCCAACAACCCGAAAGCCGTTAGATTCTGGCAAAACTACGTAGTTATCAGAACATCAAGGTGAGTATTACTTCAATTACAACTAATTTTGTCACTCGTTCCATATTCATTCGGTTGTAAGTTCATCCAGTTGTATTCAAAGTTTATTCTTACACAACATCCAGTAACTGCACATCTTGTTAATCTTGTCATATGCACTTATACTGAACAACCGATTTTTATCTGTACAATGTCAATTATTTGTATACCATTTACTAACTTGACTGCGTTCGAAAAGTTACTATTTTGAAGAAAACTCAAACACACCATTTTTGGTTGCCAAACTACCTGAAAAATGAATACTTTTGCTAAAATAAACTGTGAAATGACACTGTGACTTAGTAACAAGTGTCTAGGGGCTGAAAATCTGCGTAGACTATCAAAGTAACGTTTACCGTTACTGAATGTTTTGGGTTTCACCCTGTAGCTATTACATCTTAGGGTTCTCACAGACTTATTACATGTGGAGTGTACTGGAGCTATAAACAATTTCAAAAAAGAACTAGTTGCGTGGGCATTCGTCATTGACTCTATGTCCGTTTCAGCAAACACTATTAGCTGAAGGTTAAAGGCCACGCATCATCACTGGATCACTATACAACACGGCGTAAAATGCAACTTGGAACAGCCAACGATAACCCTGAATATAATGTCTTATATATTTGTAAGTTTCTCTGTACTATGTATGCTCAATGTGTGATTAAACGAGAATCGAAGACTGATCACTTACTTAGTTACCGCGAATGCCTTGAACTTTTGTTCGTTGGATTTAATTCCAGTTTAAGCATAAATCTAGCAATCTCGTCGTTAATAACTTTTTTATTTGTACACTTATCCTATTGTTTGCGGAAGCGTACGAGTCAACGTAACATATTGTGGTTTAAAAAAATCTCGGAACTATCTTATCGTTAAACTGAAACTGCTTCTAATTCAAATAAGTAGGTATTGACGATTTAATCCGACATAAGCACGAATAATGTTTGGATAATTGCTGCCATTTTAGCGGCAGGAATATCCACGATAGAAAACATCTAATTAACTCTCCGTGAAAAAGGTAGTTAAATGTTTACTGAACAACACTTATAGCTATCTAATTAAGTAATATTATTGTTACTGACAAAATCGTGTCTAGTGCCATCCGACTCACTGATAAACCACAGGTTAACCACTAACACAAACTGATTTAGCTCATATTACAACAAAGTGCATTTATTTATAGGCAAGTAGACTTCTATTACAAAAGCTGTTTAATATCTTAAAAAATAACAAAAACAGACATATAATGACACATACCTTACTTATGATAAAATGCGATGTGAATACGATAAACAATCATAAAACGTGCGCGATAACGCACTTACAGTACGAACGAAGTGAAAATCGAGAAATACTGTCATTTAGTAATTTAAAACAAAAGTCTCGCGTACAAGACTGAAGATATTCTTTTCTATAATCAACTACAATGAGTTGCGAAAAATAAATTTTAGTTTTTAGTAGTAATACCTTCCTAATTGTTGATCACTTGGTTTTTCGACTTCATAACATACCAACGGCCGAAATAGTCCAAGGAAGCCGATGTTTCATTACCAAGCATGGTGCTTAGTTGAGTGCATATTAACAGGACTTCTGCGCAAAGTTCTTTGCTGAGCGATCGTCGCATTTACGCCTATTTTATGTTTATAAAGGTGATAAGGATACAATCAAGATCGACTGAACTCACTAATCTTGTATAAAGTAAACCTTATCGTAGTATTTCTGTCTGCAAGACTAGGATTATCAGTTACATTACCAGTGGTCAACTGCATTCTTGGCAACATCAAATGTGGATAATGGTGGCTGTTTTTATATGGTGTGAGGTAGCACTTTACTTATCCTACTCACAAACAACCAGTGAAATCTTATCTCTCTGAAGTGTGAAAGACAAGTATTGTTCGTTTCTGGAAGGAGAATTCGCAAATGTCCTCGAAAATTGACTGCCGTAAATTGTTACATTCTTCTCTTAATTAGAGAGATCCTGGAAGTGAATTTCTACGAACGTTGCCATAATCGCTTCTCTAGATAAAGGAATTTGCTTACAGATGCCACGATAACCATGGAAGAATATATTCTTGCATGAAATGCATAATTTCGGACCTTAATAGATGTGCCGATGAAAATAACTGCATAACTTCTTGTTATTTCCTTAATATAGATCTATTCTACTTTGATAGTTCCAATGGCATGTACCTAGTAATCCGATGAAGTACCTGTACTTTTCTGGTAAGGGACAACTGCAAAAATTGGAGAAGGACTGGCACGTCGGGTCGCCCATAATATTCAGTATCGAACCGAACTTACTTGGGCAATCTTTCGAGATAAATGGAAAAATAGTTTGTATAGAAGTTCCTGTGAGCCGTGTTGTAGCCATAACCAATAAGATGTAGTAATCATAACATGCAGGGATTATAAATGCGAATTCCACTAAATATTGTAGAAGAAGAACCAGCGTCTATGTAATCTCAGTGATTAGTAAAGAATAATATTTCAGAAGGTAGTCATTTATCCGATTATCAACTAATTCTCTACTTTCGGATTTAGAAGAAACACTACTTGCGATTTGCATTTATGTGACTAATAATTCCCTCCTACCTCCTCAGACGCATCCTAAGGAACATATATGTTATGCTGGGTGATCGAAGAAGAACAACTAACTTTCAGAACTATGTTTATAAGATTTTAAATTGTATAGTTGTGTGTAATGGAATAATTTTATTTTCCACTTTATTCATGTTCCTCTTAAACTATCCTCTCGTTTAGTACAATAAGCGATGTAAATTATTTCTCATTCATGAACTAAAATTAATTGATTGTGTACACGTTTATCTCAATTGATTATCATTATCTTCATTGTTCAGTTCCTGATTATCTGACTGTATGGTTTGATTTATGTATACATAAAGTAACGCTTAAGATCTGATGCGAATCGCCTGGTTGATTCACTGCTGCTGTGTTCTTCGCATTCCAAGTCGGGATTGAGTGGGCATCGGGTAGTTGTGTAGAGACCGACTAGGCACTAATATTAGCGTTTGCTAATGTAATTTCGTGTGCACAAGGTCATATCAACTAGCTGATTGTACCTTTCTATCACAACAGCCTTGATTTCACGGCAAAAATTAAGCACTATACGCCTACTAGGGCTTCATTTCTGATGCTTAATTTATATATATTAAATTCTTTTAGAGCCCCGCCGTTTATATTCATCGTAATACTCATGACAGGCATGTCTGATGTTCATGTCTTATGTTTGGTTGGACCGTGATTTTGATGTGTTCTGCGTAAAACCTGTATAGTATAATGGTGGCAGCCACATCCACCCCTTACATAGGATGCCCTCGTGGGATTATAATATCAATTAAAAAGCATGAGGTCGCTATCAGATTGTTTCGTTGTGCTCAATATACCTCTCCCAGGATGAGCTACCAGAAACTGAATCGTTTGCATTTTAGTTTTACGAAGGCCGACGTGCTGCGTTACTGGTCTTAACTCGTCTCCAAGTAACCTGATGTTGAACTGTTGTAGACTGAAGGACAATTGATATAGTAGTATTGAACTATTTTACTGACTCCACGAGCACATACTGAACCGGATGGCAATGCACTTACTA
>CM046064.1:31952499-31999875 GCA_025215515.1 Schistosoma japonicum | reverse complement strand
TGTCAGCCGGAAACTATCAGCGACAGCCTACTATGAAAGAGAATAAACCAACTTCCAACCGATGAGAAAATTAGGAAAGGACGTCGGAAATGGATAGGACATACATTGCGAAAATCATCAGACTGCATCGCGAGACAAACATTAACTTGGAATCCTGTTGAAAAACGGAAAAGAGGAAGACCAAAAAATACACTGCATTAAGAATTGGAAGCAGATATTAGAAGGATGAACAGCAAGTGAGAACAGCTAGAAATAAATGCTCACGACAGAATTCAATGGAGAATACTAGTGAGTGGCCTATGCTTCTCTGTGAGGGGTAACGGGCGTAAGTGAGAAAGTTAGTAACAGAAATAATGTGTAATTTATTTTTCCAGTTTTCATATCACTCTTTACTATGCTCACAGTCTAGTGATCTATATTCTGACATTCTTCACTAATGTTCTTTATTTTCACATTGTGAAATCGACTGCCTTTTAATAGTTTCAATACTTTACTT
This sequence comes from Schistosoma japonicum, assembly GCA_025215515.1. NCBI lineage: Eukaryota > Metazoa > Platyhelminthes > Trematoda > Strigeidida > Schistosomatidae > Schistosoma > Schistosoma japonicum. The sequence goes on along the minus strand of CM046064.1, from coordinate 31,999,379 downwards.
TTCACTAACCTACAAGCATTCTGATTTAATGCCTTATTTCCAAATTCTTTACAATGTTGGTGATGAACCACTATTTCAAGGTGCAATAGTGAATTCATGGCTTGTATGCAGCTAATAATATTTTAACAAATCTGCAAATGTCGTCGTTCCTACTTTGTTTAAATATGCACATAATGCTACTTACCAGCTACAGGAAGTACTGGATCGGGTTTCGCACTTGCAAATATATGTTTTGTACATCGTCTAGCCCACGTATTATGTACATGTATCGCTTTTTTATAATAATTCTCTGGATATGTTAAAATATAACACAATATCCTTATTTCCTTATATAACTTTCTTGAATAATTTGTGCGAACTATAGAAAAAAAAAGAACAATAATTATTAATTGGTATTGTGGTGACCGTTTAATTTGAATTTTCACAATATAGTCTACCCTCAATTTGGCAACTATTGAATACCAGGGAGTATTGGACAGATGTTTCATCCTAGTATGAGACTCCAAGGAGAAGTCTCTTTCACCACTAAAGAGTTCTCCATGTAGCCTGATATTCGCGGGTTCAATTATTACTTAGATTGTGGATTAATAGTTATATGACTAAGGTCTGTTAGGGATATGAAACTACAACTAGTATTAGTTGATTACCACATCTAGTGAGAACTTGAACTTACTGTGAATATTTAACTGTGTATTGATGTCAAGTGAATCACGACTAGTTAACATATTGTTGTTGACTTGTGTATTGACGACTGAAATATTGCAGTCATAGTTACAATTTGTACCACTGTTAATATTATTAGTATTATCCTTATTGTCCACAATATTCTTCAAAATAAACTCTGTTAATTTATCGGATGAATAGTATTTTCTATTGTTATAGTGGCTGCATGGTAGTTGGTAGTTGAATGGCTTCCAAAATAATTCAGTACTGAATACTATTATTAAACCAGTTAACATTCCAAACAATAAACAGCAGACGACACGACATTTGGGATATACTTCAGATCCATTTTGACACTGCAATATTTTCATACATAGCTCAACAATTCGGAAGGTATGCATTTATGTATTTCAGAAATATTCTTTTGTTTGTTTAATCCAAGTACAGTGCTGCTTAAAAATAAAAGTAAACAGTCTCCATTAATAGCTAATTAAATATCTGATTAGTAGCTAAGTTTATAATGAAATTGTCTAAAATGAACAAAAAATAAGTATTTCATTCTGATTCGAACTTGATTCACTCAATATATAATCCAGGTTATGAAACGATTCTATTTGAAGACAACAGTATAAACTGAGTTTTGATATTTATGTCTGCTATTAATGCCGCATCTTGGGCAAATACGTATCAGTTCAATTTTTGCTATATTTCTCGTTAACACATTCAAAGAAAAATTGTCGAAATGAGAACAGAAAGGGTGTAATTGATTTCAAATACAATAGAAATCTAAATATATAACAAACATTTAAAAAAAGCGAAACGAGAATAAAAAAATGAAAAGCTACAGCTGACAATTAATTTAGTATTTGTGTGTTTAGATACGCTCGTACAGTCAGTTGTTCGCCTCATCACTTTGTGTCCAACCTCTTGTGACAAGTATTCCGATGATTTCAAGTGGAATAAATGAATTTATTAACATGGATAGGTGCAGAAGTTAAGAATTTAATAGACTAGTGGCATCTAAAAATCTCCCTAACATTTTTGGTTTTTTACAACCTATTTAGATGCGACAATCATTTCCACTCTAAATAAAGAAAAGGAGAATTATAATCGAACATTATATTTTTAAATAATTTAAATGATATATGAGGTATTTCTGATCAAAACATTGTAGTAACAGACTCCGTATCAAGAAAACACTCCATGAATTGCATACAAGGTATCAATCATTATGATCTAGGCTGACCTCAAAAGGAACATAACGATCTTCACTAGAATATAATAACAACAACACTCAAACTACGAGAGAACTTTATTGGAACAGGTATGAACAGTATACTTTGTGATTCTTATGCAGATACAACCTGTCCAATTTTACTCAAGAACTATCAGCATATCATTGCTAACAGATTGCACAACCTATCTCATCATGTAGCTCCTGATGCTATCAAAATATCAACTCAGAATCCTTACTGCCTCAAGATTAGCAAGAACATGATGGGTGGATACGAGTCCATGTAACATGCAAAGTGGATTCTGGCATTTAAACACAACAAGATTCTCTCTTCGAACTTTTCCAATCCCAAATGAGTGGTTTAACCATGTCCATCTCTATTTGGTAAGACCTTTGCCAGAATCGAACAGAATCTCCTACCTGCCCATACGACGATTTGATATGGTGCTTATCAAATATATCACAGCTAAAACCACTCCAGTGGCTATTGCCACAGGCTGAATTCCTCAGTTTGTCTGCCCATCTATAACTAAAACAGGCCATGAACGTCAGTTAAAATGTAGACTTTTCCACCGTCTAACCAAATTCTTCGACCAGGCGCTTTAGAACATTTTCCTATAACACAACCTGAAAGCTTGTTAGAAACATTTTAGTCGAAAACATATCTCAACGAATTAATGCTTCCTGATTAGCCTTACTGGAAATCCGTAGTGCTGTTAAAGTTAAATGTAGTACCCGTTTATAGCAAAATCCCATAGCTTACTAAAATCTTAGCCGGAATTTTTCCCCCTCAACAAGTTTGAACTTGATCTCTTACACGAGCAGGCTTACAAACGCTGTACGTTCACGCAATCCAGTTCAAACTTGACGGTAGTTGATGAATGTGATTGTTTAATCTCCTTAAAACATAGTATGTGCTTCTTTGTACGTGATGACATTCTACGAAGACCCCTTGAAGTAACCTACAAAATACCGCAAAAGATTTTGGAGCCGGAATCGAAGTATGAAAAGGTTGGAAAAAATATTCGCATCTGATAATTAGGAGCGACGCATCCAGAAGGTAAAGTATAAATTTTTACAACATTCCCTACCCTCTAAAGAAGTTACCAAATCACAGTCAGCAACCAACTAGAAAAGAAAATTTTGGAAATTTCCAACAACCCGAAAGCCGTTAGATTCTGGCAAAACTACGTAGTTATCAGAACATCAAGGTGAGTATTACTTCAATTACAACTAATTTTGTCACTCGTTCCATATTCATTCGGTTGTAAGTTCATCCAGTTGTATTCAAAGTTTATTCTTACACAACATCCAGTAACTGCACATCTTGTTAATCTTGTCATATGCACTTATACTGAACAACCGATTTTTATCTGTACAATGTCAATTATTTGTATACCATTTACTAACTTGACTGCGTTCGAAAAGTTACTATTTTGAAGAAAACTCAAACACACCATTTTTGGTTGCCAAACTACCTGAAAAATGAATACTTTTGCTAAAATAAACTGTGAAATGACACTGTGACTTAGTAACAAGTGTCTAGGGGCTGAAAATCTGCGTAGACTATCAAAGTAACGTTTACCGTTACTGAATGTTTTGGGTTTCACCCTGTAGCTATTACATCTTAGGGTTCTCACAGACTTATTACATGTGGAGTGTACTGGAGCTATAAACAATTTCAAAAAAGAACTAGTTGCGTGGGCATTCGTCATTGACTCTATGTCCGTTTCAGCAAACACTATTAGCTGAAGGTTAAAGGCCACGCATCATCACTGGATCACTATACAACACGGCGTAAAATGCAACTTGGAACAGCCAACGATAACCCTGAATATAATGTCTTATATATTTGTAAGTTTCTCTGTACTATGTATGCTCAATGTGTGATTAAACGAGAATCGAAGACTGATCACTTACTTAGTTACCGCGAATGCCTTGAACTTTTGTTCGTTGGATTTAATTCCAGTTTAAGCATAAATCTAGCAATCTCGTCGTTAATAACTTTTTTATTTGTACACTTATCCTATTGTTTGCGGAAGCGTACGAGTCAACGTAACATATTGTGGTTTAAAAAAATCTCGGAACTATCTTATCGTTAAACTGAAACTGCTTCTAATTCAAATAAGTAGGTATTGACGATTTAATCCGACATAAGCACGAATAATGTTTGGATAATTGCTGCCATTTTAGCGGCAGGAATATCCACGATAGAAAACATCTAATTAACTCTCCGTGAAAAAGGTAGTTAAATGTTTACTGAACAACACTTATAGCTATCTAATTAAGTAATATTATTGTTACTGACAAAATCGTGTCTAGTGCCATCCGACTCACTGATAAACCACAGGTTAACCACTAACACAAACTGATTTAGCTCATATTACAACAAAGTGCATTTATTTATAGGCAAGTAGACTTCTATTACAAAAGCTGTTTAATATCTTAAAAAATAACAAAAACAGACATATAATGACACATACCTTACTTATGATAAAATGCGATGTGAATACGATAAACAATCATAAAACGTGCGCGATAACGCACTTACAGTACGAACGAAGTGAAAATCGAGAAATACTGTCATTTAGTAATTTAAAACAAAAGTCTCGCGTACAAGACTGAAGATATTCTTTTCTATAATCAACTACAATGAGTTGCGAAAAATAAATTTTAGTTTTTAGTAGTAATACCTTCCTAATTGTTGATCACTTGGTTTTTTCGACTTCATAACATACCAACGGCCGAAATAGTCCAAGGAAGCCGATGTTTCATTACCAAGCATGGTGCTTAGTTGAGTGCATATTAACAGGACTTCTGCGCAAAGTTCTTTGCTGAGCGATCGTCGCATTTACGCCTATTTTATGTTTATAAAGGTGATAAGGATACAATCAAGATCGACTGAACTCACTAATCTTGTATAAAGTAAACCTTATCGTAGTATTTCTGTCTGCAAGACTAGGATTATCAGTTACATTACCAGTGGTCAACTGCATTCTTGGCAACATCAAATGTGGATAATGGTGGCTGTTTTTATATGGTGTGAGGTAGCACTTTACTTATCCTACTCACAAACAACCAGTGAAATCTTATCTCTCTGAAGTGTGAAAGACAAGTATTGTTCGTTTCTGGAAGGAGAATTCGCAAATGTCCTCGAAAATTGACTGCCGTAAATTGTTACATTCTTCTCTTAATTAGAGAGATCCTGGAAGTGAATTTCTACGAACGTTGCCATAATCGCTTCTCTAGATAAAGGAATTTGCTTACAGATGCCACGATAACCATGGAAGAATATATTCTTGCATGAAATGCATAATTTCGGACCTTAATAGATGTGCCGATGAAAATAACTGCATAACTTCTTGTTATTTCCTTAATATAGATCTATTCTACTTTGATAGTTCCAATGGCATGTACCTAGTAATCCGATGAAGTACCTGTACTTTTCTGGTAAGGGACAACTGCAAAAATTGGAGAAGGACTGGCACGTCGGGTCGCCCATAATATTCAGTATCGAACCGAACTTACTTGGGCAATCTTTCGAGATAAATGGAAAAATAGTTTGTATAGAAGTTCCTGTGAGCCGTGTTGTAGCCATAACCAATAAGATGTAGTAATCATAACATGCAGGGATTATAAATGCGAATTCCACTAAATATTGTAGAAGAAGAACCAGCGTCTATGTAATCTCAGTGATTAGTAAAGAATAATATTTCAGAAGGTAGTCATTTATCCGATTATCAACTAATTCTCTACTTTCGGATTTAGAAGAAACACTACTTGCGATTTGCATTTATGTGACTAATAATTCCCTCCTACCTCCCAGACGCATCCTAAGGAACATATATGTTATGCTGGGTGATCGAAGAAGAACAACTAACTTTCAGAACTATGTTTATAAGATTTTAAATTGTATAGTTGTGTGTAATGGAATAATTTTATTTTCCACTTTATTCATGTTCCTCTTAAACTATCCTCTCGTTTAGTACAATAAGCGATGTAAATTATTTCTCATTCATGAACTAAAATTAATTGATTGTGTACACGTTATCTCAATTGATTATCATTATCTTCATTGTTCAGTTCCTGATTATCTGACTGTATGGTTTGATTTATGTATACATAAAGTAACGCTTAAGATCTGATGCGAATCGCCTGGTTGATTCACTGCTGCTGTGTTCTTCGCATTCCAAGTCGGGATTGAGTGGGCATCGGGTAGTTGTGTAGAGACCGACTAGGCACTAATATTAGCGTTTGCTATTGTAATTTCGTGTGCACAAGGTCATATCAACTAGCTGATTGTACCTTTCTATCACAACAGCCTTGATTTCACGGCAAAAATTAAGCACTATACGCCTACTAGGGCTTCATTACTGATGCTTAATTTATATATATTAAATTCTTTTAGAGCCCCGCCGTTTATATTCATCGTAATACTCATGACAGGCATGTCTGATGTTCATGTCTTATGTTTGGTTGGACCGTGATTTTGATGTGTTCTGCGTAAAACCTGTATAGTATAATGGTGGCAGCCACATCCACCCCTTACATAGGATGCCCTCGTGGGATTATAATATCAATTAAAAAGCATGAGGTCGCTATCAGATTGTTTCGTTGTGCTCAATATACCTCTCCCAGGATGAGCTACCAGAAACTGAATCGTTTGCATTTTAGTTTTACGAAGGCCGACGTGCTGCGTTACTGGTCTTAACTCGTCTCCAAGTAACCTGATGTTGAACTGTTGTAGACTGAAGGACAATTGATATAGTAGTATTGAACTATTTTACTGACTCCACGAGCACATACTGAACCGGATGGCAATGCACTTACTGTATGTACTCTTCGAATAGATGATTTAGTTTCAGCTAATTCAGGCTATATACAATATTTGTACTCGTCAATCTACCAGAACCACTGTAACAAGTCAAAGATTAGCATTTGTCGCCAATAGTCTAAAAATAATGTTTATGACCGGATAGACGTTCTAAAAGTTCAATAACAGCATTAGCATATGTTTTATTGAATGCAAAATATTTGTATATGCCGAACTAGGGCTTGCAGGGTGATAGTTAATTAGTAGTGTGGCATTCGATAAACGTTTCAAAATAATTATGGGAGTTTAAGTCATTCGAAGATCAAGCACTTGAAGAACGATTTACAAGAGTTATTTGAATATCAGTCTAAAACCAATCGATGGCAGTGCTAATAAAATTGGTTTACAAGCTAGGATTCAACTTTTGTGGTAACTAGTTGAGTGTTTCGTAAAAAAGCTAATAATTGTCACACTTGTCTGTTTGGATCGACGCTAATACCTTTGCTAGCTTACATTTACTACAATTAATAACTTATGGGTCGTCTCTCTAAAAAAAGAGCTCGTCAAAGCCCTCAGTGCTCAGTTAATGACAACTCTATAGCAGAACAAACTTCTAATCTAGTGACTCCGGGTTTGACAGACCCAGTAATGCTCGATTTCACACCAGTGATTCAACTACCTAAAATATTTGATAGGGATCACACTTCTATGCCACAAAACAGTAGCATCGAGAAGGTTAATTGTGTGTTGCAGCATCTAACTCAGCAGCTAGCAGAAATGCGTTCCCAAATGGAGTCATTCTCAATCATGGTGAGTGACGTCAAACAAGAACTTAACGCACTGTCGCCCCTTAAATTGCTACTGACAAAGGATACAGGTTCACCTGTACTGGAAGACGTTACGAAAATAGAAACCGTAATCGACTTCATTGCTACAGAAGTAACTAAGCGTATGATATCCCGTCAGAACGTAATTGTCTACAATATACCGGATAAGGCACCACTAAGGACCGTTAGGTATTCTTTACTAAAGGCAGCTAATCTTTTAGACTGTTCTTGTCAATGCCTCCGTCTTACTAAGAAACATCAGAAGTATTCATGCCCTATTCTCTTCCGATTTGATTCTCAATCGGCAGCACTTCAGTTAAAACAAGCCGAACAATTAATAAGTTCATCTACTAAGTATAAGAAGGTCCGTATAGTGGGGGATAAGACAGCAATCCAAAGACATAGGAGACTAGAAGATTCACACTTAGGTAAAGTAGAGCAGGATACTAATGTAAAGTGCCTAAATACACCACCTGGTACTGCTACAGAATCCTATGATGGTACTATTAATCAACAAGCGGGCGTTATGCTACGAGACACACCAATAACAGGACAAGCCTCTGACAACTTCCTAAGTGATGTAGATTTAGACCACACAACCTCCAATGCCAAGCCTTCTAGTTCTTCATTGGGTGAAAAGATGCGAACTCCCAAAGCTCAGGTAAAAGCCATCGTTAGCCCATTAAACAACTTAGGTATAATGAAAAGGGAGACAAAAAGACCGTCGGAACTAAAAGTAAGCTCCAAACAAGGTTTTGTGACCTCATCTACACAACGAGGGCAGAATACCACTGTGCCTGCCACATCATTATATAGCAAGGCTGGTTACAAGACCTCATTTTCTAAAGGTAATCGACTCGATAGTAATCAAGGTCGTAAGCACTCGCAGGCGGTACGTAACCAGTCAAAACATAGCTCATTTAATTACCAGCGTAAGCCAAGTGGTGAACAAGTACACAACACATTTTACCACTCTGACGCAAATAACTTTGCAAGAAATTTTAGGTCGCCGAATACACAGCAGTATGCTCTAAGCCCTGGTAATCCTACACCATACACGACTTACTCAGATCGTATAAGTGGTTTAACTTTCCCTCCTCACTTTCATAATTATACTCCTGATGGGCTACTAGGATATCCTCCGTCTTTTGCTTATAGCCAACGTGCTGCCATGTCACCTAACTTAAGCTACTCAGGACATCCTATCTCTGACAACTTTAATAATTTTTTAGGGATCAGGCAGTCACTAGTCCCGTTAGCAATACAGCTTGCTCAGACATTAGCTCAAGCAGTCAGACTGCCGTATTAAACCACAATTTAGTTACGTTAAACACGAACGATTCAGACAAAGATCTTATTCGATTCTTCACAATTCACTCTTCATTTCTAAACTTTTTAGTAATTAACGCCCGCTCACTTCTTAATAAAATATCAACTCTAAAAACTATAGCCTTATTAACTAAACCTTCATTAATATTTGTCACAGAAACGTGGTGTTCCTCCTCAGTAACTGACTCAGACTTAGCCATTCAGGACTATATGTTATATCGCGGCAATAGAGAATATAGACGGGGTGGCGGCTGTCTAATATACGTAAGTGTTTGTTTTTCGTCTAGAAGAATCAATGACGAAATACTAGATAAGGTACCAGAATCGGTCTGGATATCAGTTAATACTCAGGACTACAGTTTACTTTTCGGATGCATATATAGAACCCCCAACACATCGACTACTGTAGATGACACCATTAATAATGCTTTTGTACATACCTCTGCCCTAAATTATAATGCGAAAGTCATCGCAGGGGACTTTAATCTTCCTAGGATAGACTGGAATGTTGGTAGAGGACTGTCATATGATGAAGAAAATCTTCTTAGTACATTAGAAATGCACTGTTGGACACAATGTGTACACAGTCCCACGAGATATAATAACATTCTTGACTTAGTTTTCTGTCATGATGTCACTCCTCTGTCACTTCAAGTTAGTAAAGAGCTCGAAACTAGTGACCACAAAATGATTCTATGTGCTCTTCCTTTTAATATTAATCTTAGTCACCCCAATAATCGTAAATTACGTAAAACTAGACTATATCGAGACTATAAAAATGTGGATTGGAATCTTCTACACGCCCTTCTAAGTTGCTCTGACTGGGACAATTTTTTCTTAACTAATAATCTTACAGAAGCACTAGATATATTTTATCAAATTAATGACTCGTGTTTAGATTCGATTGCACCTATTAGATTAAGCAACATAATTAAGTCAAATGATTTGTACATACCACTTCATTACCGTAAAAAGCTTAGACGCTTACAGAAGTGTTATTTTAAGTCAAATGACTTTTCTGCAGTCGTAGAAATTACCATGACCTATAATCAAATAAAAGAAGTCCACAGGTTAAATGCGATTAAAGAAGAGGTGTCAGCAATGGACAGTGGCTCCAAGATACAAAACTTGGTGCGACTGTTCAATAAACGCCTCAAACCTTCTTGGAATAGTGATATTCCCTGCATTTTACGAGATGGAATACTGATTAATGACCATAATATTATAGTGAACCTGTTCAGCGATTTCTTTGCTAACAGAGGTAAGCCGCTGGATGATATTGAGGTAGAAATGATCGATTCGGCTACTAACTATTTAGAGTCCGTTACTTTCACTTATGATAATATTTGTAAATCCATCAAATCACTTAGAGCGTCAAGTAGTTGTGGAGTGGATGGGTTGGCATCTATTTATTTCAAACTCGGGGGACCTAATATGCCATTAATCCTATTAAGACTGTTCGACCTATCATTGACAGCAGGTACATACCCTAGCAGATGGAAAACCTCTTACATCTGCCCTCGCTTCAAATCAGGTGACAGAACAAACTTGCATAACTATAGGCCCATAAATATCACCCCAGTTATCTCTAGGATAATGGAAAAAATAGTATGTGACAAAATATCTGATCATTTACTCTATGAGAAACTTATCTCTAATTTCCAACATGGTTTCCTCAAAACTAGGTCTTGTATGACTTGTCACTTTGAATTCTTTAATTTAATTTTTACTGAACGAAGCCTTGGGCACTTGGTGTTAGTATTGTACTTAGACATATCTAAAGCTTTTGACATGGTTAACCACAGGCTTCTTATGGGCAAACTTTCCTCTTATGGGATTAAAAATCCATTACTTGCATGGTTGAACACTTTCCTCAGTCATAGGCACCAAATTGTCAAAATTAACTCCACTCTGTCCAAGGCAGAACCAGTTGCAAGTGGCGTTATACAAGGAAGTGTCTTAGGCCCACTGCTCTTTATAGCTTATGTAAATGACATATGCAGATGCTTCAGCATGGGAAAACCCTTTCTATACGCAGATGATCTAAAAATAGTATACTCATTCCCTCTCCATGAATTCGCACGAACATTCTGTAGCGTCACTGCTGAACTCAACAAGGTCGCAGTATGGTGCTCAAAATGGAAGTTAGACCTCAATGCTTCTAAGTGTGGTTGGATATGTTTTGGAGATAAGCGCCTCAATTTCGATCTCTTCATAAACGGTAGTAAGTTGTTTAGGCTACAGTCAGTAGTTGACTTAGGACTAAGATACTCTTATGATCTATCTTTTACAGAACAGGTCAATATGCAGACATCTAAGTCACATCGACTACTGGGTTGCATAATACGTAACTTTCATAGCAATGACTCTCGTATCCTACTATATAAGGTTTGTGTCAGACCCTTACTTGAATACTGCACTTTTATTCTCAGTAATGTTTCCATTAAGAATAAACTCAAACTGGAGTCGGTACGACGTCGCTTTACTCTTCGTATTTTTAGGACTGATTGTACTCTGGACTATAAAACTAGGTGCATTAAATTAGGACTAGAAACTTTATGGAGGCGCCGACTCAAGTTAAACTTAATCTTCTTTTATAAGATATTGAACAATTTGGCGTTTTCATCATCTAGCACAATTAAGTTCGAGGAACCTTCTTGCTATAACCTACGCAATTCAGCTTTGAAAGTAAAAATTTCACATTCCAAATCTACTCTTTATATGAATTATTTTACAAATAAATTCTCGAGAATATGGAACAATTTGCCTAAAGCCATTCGAGAAACAGATTCACTTCCTTTATTTGTGCAACAGGTTGGTCATCTCATCGATTCTGATAGCTCATTAAAAATGTTCACCCCAACTATTGTTTCTTATTCCACTAGCGAAATAATAGGGACTCTAAATGTGTGAGCACCTGTTACCTGTCATAGTCATAGGCTAGTGTTCTTCATCTTTAATCCAAGTATAAACTCAAGTATTAATACTAATTCTGCACGTTCGTTCAGTTAACGTAAGTGGCATGTCATGTCCTTGAAAGCCTGTATACACATTGATTGTCTCAGAATACCAGTGCTTTTGTTTTGTGTTTTCTGTCTTTGTCTTTCCTATATTTGTAGACTAATATGTATATGGCTATTATGGAACCTACTGGCACAAAACTATTGACTTCTCTTCTACGCCCAAGTTCCAAGTACTTTTGATCTTATCCTGCATCTGAACACGCTCAATACTCCACTCTGCAAACTCTTAACCGTTTTTTGGAATTGTAACGCAGTGGTCAAGGAGCGCGCGGTTCTTATTCATATTAGCACCAGGATACAATATAAATATTTGATGTCCTAATAGTTAAAACTTTGTGGCAGTTGATTTGATTCTTAATTCAAATCTGTATATGTTATGAATGTCCTGACATTGACAATTTGTAATAATATTTGTATGTATGTAAACTTATCATTGTGACCATGCCTGTAAACTGGCATGCTCTCATGTGCAAAATGAGAATAAAACTATTATTATTATTATTGTGTTTAAGCAATAAATTTACAACTATAATACCTCATTTTAATAACAACCCTATATTGAAGAACAAATTTGTGACAAACAATTAGATTTGTACATGACTAAACCATTCGCAACGGCATTCAAGCTACATTGAAAAACAATCAGTTGAAAATGCATACACGAAGTAATCAATTTATTTGAAAACCATGCATCTCCTTACTACCTCGATTCTTACAGCTATAGAAATAAAATAAGTGGTTTCCACCATCAGTGGGGATAGCCTATTTGCATGATCATTTGCTTAACCTAATTTCTATTACACACTAAGTTGCATGGTGCAACTGCTTACCTAGAGTAATGTAACACCACCTGATGACAACACTAGCCTGGCCCGCCACAACCTAGGCAGCCAGGCTTCTTGGCTAGTATAAAATTGATCGAAGGTTAAGCTATGCTTTCGGTGGTAATAATAGGAAATGTTACAGACACAACAATACATGCTGCGTTGCGATAAGTCCTGTGGAGTGAGTTAATCAGTGGGCCACTGTCTTTAGCAGTAAAAAGTTCAATAAAAATTCAACAAAGACGCAGGACTGCATATTTTACTGACCCCGATAGATCATCATGAAAATGTGTGTTTTAGTAGGATTAGACATGTAGTTGATTTCGGTATGGGTACGAATATTAATTATGTAAAATTTCATGTAGTTTCAGCCCTAAATAATCACGTTTTTAAAATCAGGTGAACTATCGTATTCGTTTGAACACTTTTAAATGAAAAAAATTGGAATTCAAACATATTATTATCAAGTATTTCTGATAAAGATAATGATTCACGTACAGGGCTGTTATTTCTTGCAAACAACATAAATATAATTAATGAATACTTGACACTTGCTTATCATAGCCGTAGTTCACTCACTAAGTCATAGTTTTATGGTTTTATTATATCTTATTCATCGTTCAAACTGGATTCTCAACTCCGACGCTATTTATATATATAATTGGCTGTTCTTAAAAAATTACTATTCTCATCTAGGCATGCACAATCCCCTCGTCAAAAGTCAAGTACAAGCATAGGAAGCGATCAATGTTGGGTTGTCGAAATCACTAAAGCTATGAAACAGCAAGCAGAAAAGAATGCACATTCGTCATCTTCAGAATGCAAACGCTTGCAATTTTCAAAGCTGGTTCTACTAATATTCATATTTGTCGTGAAAGACATTGAATATCTAAAGATTGATTTTTCTGTCTTCCAACAGCTGCATAGTGTGATAAGTCTCCAAAGATGTGAATAGCACCCAACTCAACAGTTTTTTAGACAGTTCACTATGCTTCAGTGTTCACCCTATTATAATGATGAGGAGTAACAACCCATCTAATCCATATTCGTCAGGTTCTACGTCGTACATGGTTGATGGGCGATTGATTCGGCATACGAAATGGGACAACCCCTCTGGCATATCGACTTCCCTCCCTCTTTAAAAGGCTGGGATTTCGTAAAAGGCTCATGCCATCAAATAATTTTTCGAATTGTTATTCATCAGTGACAGAATACATTCAAGCTGATTTACCTAAAGCATCGTAACATAAGCGTTTGTACTTGATTGTTATCACAAGAAGCACTTTGTTTCTTGCAAGTTTGGCCTTACCTATAAGCTTGTCATCTCAAACTGAGCATCGTTGATAAAGTAATGCAAATACCAAACAGATAAAAATAAGCTTTCATTGAAGTGATTTTTGGTGTTGTCTGTTTTATGTGTCGGGTCGGTGCACCTGAGCATCAGTCAATACATACTACGGCATGTCTACGGCGCAAATGCTGATCACACGCTATCCTTCGTCAAAAGACGATTGACTCATATTTTTGGCACAACAACATTCATATAGTCCTTGAGGCTAAGTTCATATAGACTGATAGGCTCTCAGCGTTTACACACATTCAGATGATCTGCATATATCTAAAAATATGGACTTTATTAGTTTTTGATGGCTGTTAAGCAACTACCATGTTGTATTTTTTCCCTAGAAATATTTGTAGTCACGTACAGTAATATTTGTATATTTTAATCACCAGTTAGAGACTGTTTGTTTGCATAACAAAACAACAACTTGATGTGGTATAAAGTGTCTGATAATCAGTGGGTTAGATAATAATGGGATGTTTTATGCACCCATCTTCGAATTTACTTAAAAGCAGATGTAAGACTTCTGGCTCACAAACTGCCATATGGTTAGACACAAACTTTCTAGCGAATAATAGCTATGGCTTATCAACATCATCTGGTAATAGCATGAGTGTATGCTCACTTGTGTTTGCATGAGTATGGAAAGAATCAATGCCAGACGTCACAGGAATAATAAGTATGTTTTCAGAAATGATGGATGACATCTATCTTATGGAAATGATTGTAATGGCTTTTTCAAATTCCGAAATAGGTGCTGGCTGTTTAATTGACGTTAAAACCAGTGTTATTGTCTACACCTTTCATATTAATCGTATGTTTGATAAGTGTCTATAAGTGTCAAACGCTCAACCACCCTACCAACTTTACCGCATTCATAGGCAAACATTGCGCTGATATTTTAAATATGTATTGTAACTTGAATGCAAACGGTTCCATCAAGCCTGTAAAACTGGCTTGCTCATGATACCTGAAAGCAAATAAATAAGAAAATAATTGCGCGTTACCTACATTAAATTATGTCTAGTCTGCTTACTTAACAATTGAATTTACATCTGATCTATTCAAATTAAAACACATTATGGAGTTCAGTTTCAGCCTTGAGTGTTATCTGTCGATGTTATTGCCCACTACATTTTGAAGCCAACTTTTTCGTTCAGTTTCTGAGAACCCGATTTCAAGCTGGAGAAATTATCTATGCATGTAGAGGGGAATTTCTGTTTATCGACGGTATTTTGATCAAAAATGCCGAAATATATTTTGGTGTCCTGTTTGAAATCTTGGGCTATCACCGTTTACCAAAATCTCAACAGGTTAATTTTCGCTTTCAGTTTTGTTTAAATCACCCAATCATGTCCGAATATTGCATTATGTACTTTCGCGCCTTTGTTGAAGGTATACGACCTATCATGAGTCATTCAGCAAGATCTAAACAAAAACATCGTAATGACTGGCAACATATATGGATGATAAAACCTCTTGCTAAATCACAGGGTAAAGGTTTATTTCTATTCGGTAAATTAAAGAATATCGCAGCATGGAAATGTAGCGGAATATAATGTGATCAACAAATTACTGGTGATTCAGGCAATCGAGAACTACCTTAAACCTAAGTTGTCTCACGGTATATAACTAATTCATATTTATTATGTGGACGTGAATTTGATTTACGTGTCTATGTTTTGTTCGATCCAACGAAAATGCGTATTTACAGAGATGAATTAGCTCGCTTCTCCTGTACTGACTGACTTAAAGGCCTTACATTTTGTAGACGTTTGTCAGTGTTATGTATGTAATAAATTTTTGTATAATTACGTTTTTAATACATACTGTGCTAACATTGTTTTTGAAATGTGTCATCATCATAATTGTAAACATCACACACTTCGGCCTTGGCGCCTGGTACTTTCTGCTGTCTGAGTTGCAAATACACTATCACGGCAAAACATTTTTTTCCATTGTTCACAAGAACCTCAAACAGCCGTTTACGTTATCAATGAGGTTTTGGCAAAAGTCACAATGTTAACCCACCCTGATCCAGATCCCTCATCTCAGCTTGTCCTATGCACTGACGCCTCTAAACTCGCCGTTGGAGCTGTTCTTCAACAACAGCAGAAAGATGAGCTAGCTATACTAGCGTATTTTACAAACGTTTAGAACCATCACAGACTCGATATAGTACGTTCGGCAGAAAACTATTAGCAGTGTATTTGTAGTTAAAACACCTGTCATTTTCTCCAAAGACGTGATTTTACCATTCCAACCGATCATAAACCGCTATGCTACTGTTTCACAACGTCATATGATAAGCTTTCCTTGAGATGCCAGTCAACTCGACTACAATTCACAGTTTACTACAGACATTAGATTTATTAAAAGCAATGCCAATGTAGTCGCAGATACCCTGTCTAGTCGTGAATTAAACACTACTACGACGCAATCAGACATAAGCTTATCCACGCTGGCTTCCCTGCAAGAAGATGACCCAGAACTTCGAAGTTATATGAAGAACTCAGCGTTAGTCCTTAAACTCATACCTATACCGTCTTCCAATTCTACGATTGTCTGTGACGTGTTCACAGGTGTTAGCAGATCTTTCATACTAGTGCCTTCGAGGAAAGCTATTTTTCAACACCTACATTCTATTTCACATACTGGCATACGTGCTACTGTCAAACTGATTTCGGAACGTTTTGTCTGGCCAAGGATGATTTCGGATATCCGTAAATGGTCTAGCGAGTGTCTACAATGTTAACAAAGCAAAGTCCAGCGTCATACAATTAAGTCACCAGCTAAGTTTTCAGTACCACACCGACGTTTTCAGCATGACCACATCGATATTGTCGGTCCTCTACCTTCATCAAAATCTTCCACTCATATATTGACCACTCATTGACCGTTTCACACAATGAGCAATCGCCTGCCCCATCAATGATATTTTTGCTGAGAACATCGCCTCGGTTTTCTTAGACCGCTGGATTTCCAATGTTGAGGTAACTACAAACGTTACTTTTAATCGTGGTTTTTATTTTCAGTCAGCATTATTCCAGAAGTTTGCCGACCCACAGCTCTTCTAGGGTTGTTGCCCGTCCCAAGCCCAGGTAAATGAGGAGTGTTGGGCATAGGGCTAGCTGTACATCTGAGCGGAAGCACGAAATTCAATGGACAAGTAGGATGCAACTCGATAATCTGGACTTCACGGATGATCTAGCTCTTCTAGCCCATACACACCAACAAATGCAAGTGAAGACGACCAATGTAGCAGCAATCTCAGCATCAATAGGCCTGAACATACAAAAGTGAAAGACCAACATCCTCAATTTCAACACGGAGAGCACCGACCCAATTCAACTTGATGGTGAAACTCTGGAAGAAGTAGATACCTTTACATACCTGTGGAGCATTATCAATGAACAAGGAGGATCCGATGCCAATGTAAAGGCAAGGATCGGCAAGGCGAGGGCAGCATTCCTACAGCTGAAAAATATATGGGATTCAAAACAACTGTCTACGAACCTCAAAGTTAGACTCTTCAATTCGAACGTCAAAATAGTTCTTTCGGCCGGAAACCATCAGCAACAGCCTACTGTGGAGCAACGCTCTTCCTATGATTCTACTTGGAATTCGTAACACGATTAGGGAGGATATTGGATATACTTCTTTACAACTTGTTTACGGTTCTACACTCACCTTACCTAGACAGCCCGTACACTCACCTGAGGAGAATTTCAGTAGTACGACTGAGTTCTCTAGTCAACATATACGAGCTTTGCAACAGCTGAAACTAGTTTCACCCCGTATGCACAGTCGGCTGGAGCAAATTAGTCAACATTTAGCTTCATGTGCTTCGATTTTATTCGGATTGACGCTACTCGCAGACCACTGACGTTCCCCTAGGAAGGTCCGTTTCGCGTGTTTAGAAGAGCAGATAAGTTTCTCACCGTAGATAAACATGGTGAACCTGAAACTATCTCCATTGATTGCTTGTAACTCTAGTGTCTCCTCTGAACACTCAGGGGGAAGGACCTATGTGCTGATTGACTTAAAGATCTTACATTTTGTAAACGTTTATCAGTGTTATGTATGTAATAAGTTTTCGTATTATTACGTTACTAATACATACTGTACTAACATTGTTTAGATGTATCATTACCATAATTGTACACTTCACACACTTCGCCCTTGTCTCCTGGCACTTTTCGCTGCTCTTTAACAGAGCCGAAATCACTATGTATGATTCTCTAACTCGTTCTCTTTTCTTTCTATTGCAGGCCAATCAAATATAAACACATTGGAAGCTGAAGAGCAAGCTCTGCGTGCTATGAACTTAAATGATGACTCATAAGACTTGGTAAAACTAGTCACCCCTTCTCTGTACAAACCCCACGTAATTTTAATATTAAGAAAAAAGAGTTCCTTGGCCACCCCTCCGTGTTCTCGCTTTGTGTGGAGTGCTGAGCTAACCCTGTGTGTTGTGGTTATAGATCTTCTCCGCCCTTCCGGACGGCTGAATACACGTGTTACAACTGGTGATGGAGGTGTTTTCTGGCAAACTGGACGCAAACGTAGACGAACTCACGGTGCTTCCAGTCAAGGCAACAACCAGTGCAACCCCTCATCAACCACCACCATTGGAAACCTCATCGGATTATGCTGTTTGGAAATTTAAAATGACAGCATACCTGTACAAAGTGCCACCCTCGGAACATTTCCATTATCTCGTTTCGTACCTGAGTGCCAAAGCGGTAGAGAGAGTAACTGCGTATGGTTTTGCAGCAAGCAACTCTCTGGCCGAAAATTGGAGTATATTAGATGATTGTTTTTCACTACCGGTGGATTCTCAGCAGCTAACTATACAGTTCTTGTCACGCCATCAGAAAGCCGGTGAAAATCCTATTGAATATCTGGATTCCTAACAGCGAATCGCTGTTCAAGCGTTTCCGAATTTCGATGTCACGGGACGAGACGAGTTGGTGCGTTTCCGTTTCGTTGAGAAGCTGGCACACGGTTCACTCATAGAACATCTCCTTCGAACACCGCCGGTCAATACTGCAGATTTGAAGAGAACGGCGCTTAGGTTTATAACTGCAGATAGATTGACAAGTTCATCAGCAGCCCGACAACAGTCAATGATGACAGTCGATTCAGCCATAGAACCCAATCACGCAGATAGTTTATCGAAAGCAACAGCCATTGCGCACATTCCCACCCTTGGTATTAATACTGGGCTGTCAAACTCTACCTGGAACAGACGACCATCATGGAACAACTACCACTGTCGTCAAACGGAATGTTTCTACAGCAGGCGCTTTGGCAGGAACGCGAGATGTGGTCATAACTGGCCCCGCAATCCAGGTAAGCCATGTTTTCATTATCTATCTTCTTGTCATGCCAATCGTGCCTGTCCCATTATGCTCAAAGGTAGAGTGCAAGGTGTGCCGATTGAGATACTGCTAGACACTGGAGCGTCGGCATCTCTTGTCAAGAAAAAGCTCCTAAAGAGATTGAACCAGAAAGCTCAACAAAAACAATGCTCTATCGCGTATTAGACTTAATGATAGAGAAGTATCCTTTTCGTCATGAGTTCTTAGTATGCACTGCGTTAACCAGAGACATGATACTTGGAGTTGATTTCATGTTAGAACACCAAGTCTCTATTTTTATGGATAGGGCAGAAGCAACGGTACACCTACACCAGTACAAGGGGGCGACTAAGCCTGTAGCTCATGTTGGAATTTCAGAGCTGGTTCGTCAGGTAAAAAACAGCCAAATGATAAAAGAAAATGATCGTCGTGCAACGATTGCTGTGCTTCAACAGTTTAGTTCTGTGTTCGAGGAACGTATTTCTGAGAATCGCACGAATACAGTGCAACACTCTAATTTCACAGGGGATCATATACCCCTCCGGCAACCGCCTCGCAGAGTACCCGTACACTACAGACCACAACTGGAGTCACTGATAAAGGATATGCTAGATTAAAAGATTATAGTTCCTTCGTCATCCCTCTGGGCGTCACCTATTGTTCTGGTGAAGAAGAAAGATTCCTTGCTCCAACTCTGCGTAGACTACCTACTCCTTAATGCTATAACGAAACCCGATTCTTTTCCACTCCCGCGAATTGATGCTACATTGGACGCCTTAAAAGGTGCTTCTTGGTTCTCCACCTTAGACCTAGCATCTGGGTACTGGCAAGTGGAAGTCCGACCACAAGATAGGAAGAAAACTGCATTTGTAGTACCAAATGGGTTATATGAATTCCAAATAATGCCTTTCGGGTTAACGAACGCTCCGCCTGTCTTTCAAAGATTGACGCAAACAGTATTACATGATATAAGGCCCCACAAATGTTTGATTTACCTTGATGACGTTATTGTGTACGGTAGCACTCCCGAGCAGCACAATGCTAATTTGAAAGCCGTTCTGCAGCGTCTTAGACAACACAACCTTGAAGTAAAACCTTCCAAATGCCATCTGCTGAAGACAGAAGTAGTCTTCTTGGAACATCGCATCGCCTCAGAGGGAGTAGGCACAGATAACGAAAAGACACGTGCAATTGTTAATTGGCCACAACCAAAATCACCTCAAGAGGTTCGTAGCTTCCTGAGGCTCGCTTCTTATTTTAGACGTTTTGTCCGTGACTTTGCATCTCTGACAGCACCTTTACACAGATTGACACATAAAAGACGAAAATTTTTGTGGACCAGCCAGTGTCAACAGGCATTCGATACGTTGAAGGCTCGGTTAACCTCCCCACCCATACTAGCCTTCCCCGATACTTCAGCAAACGGTGGCGAATTCATACTCGATACTGATGCTAGTTCCTCCGCGATCGGAGCAGTCCTGTCACAAGTAGTTTGAGATGGTCAGGAGATAGTTATTACGTACGCCAGTCGACGATTAGACAAGAGCGAAGAACGGTATTCTACAACACGACGAGAAATGCTAGCATTAGTAAAATTCTTACATCACTTTCGTCATTATCTACTTAGTCGACCTTTTCGTGTGCGCACAGACCATCGTGCATTGCAGTGGCTTCGTTCTTTCCGCGAACCATAAGGACAAGTGGCACGCTGGCAGGAACGATTGCAGGAGTTTGATTTCACATGTGACTACCACCCGTGAAACATACATACCAATGCAGATGGTCTTTCTCGTGTGCCACTGTCTACAGATACCGTTGGTGCGATTCTGAGTACAGCCAGAGAGACAGTCTGGCCTTCACTGCAAGCAGCAGATCCGGATTTACAGATTATTTATCAAAGACAATCACATGGGAACAATAAGTCGTCCATGAAGGAGTTAAGAGATCAGCCCCTTGCTACTCGACGGATTTGTAACCAATGGAGCAACTTAAAATTATATGGGGATACGCTATTCCTAATTGATGAGTCCAGACAACCCCTGTTGACGGCTGAATACATGTGTTACAGCTCTAGATGCAACTACTCTATCGAGGTAAGATTCCTCGTTCTAAATTGGGTCTCATTCACTGGTTACTTGGACTAATAGTTGATCTCCTTTACAGCATCAGATCTAGACACTCAACGTCGCTGCCGCTCATCGTCGCTTAACTGACTGGAACAAAGCTACACTGGACGCTTGGGTTTACATACACCTGTGGTGGTCATTTGGAGAACCCATCGATCGCCTCAAACATTGCGGTTGATCCAAGTAAACTAATTCTGAATGACTTTGATAGACACTGTACTTGCACTAATTGTAAATATAGTGTTTATTCTCATTTGACTTTTTGTAAGGCGTTATTGACTCGGTAGTGTTTCGCGGTCGCCACACTACATTACACGATTTTCATTTGATTCTTTTGATGATCATTACATACATTCGACAAATGCTGCTGTACAAAAGACTACACCTGTTTATAAGCCTGAAGAAGGTAAATGGTCAATCGGTCGTTTATATCGACATCTCTATAAATATGCCTATGAAAAGACGTGTACACAGTAATAGAGTAACTTGATTAGACACTGTATGCTGAAAATTCATATTGTACTAAACATACCATTGATAAAAGCTATTATTGTTATTATGTTTGAAATGATGCATTTTCCACCCATGTGCATAATGTCGCTTCGAAAATGTTTCGCTTTACTATTACGACACAACATATGGAGTGGAGTGAATGAGTAGATCGATCACTATACTTAATTTCATCATCAGTCCAAGTGTTTTGCATCCGAGAAAATCACATCACGAATATGGAGAGTTTGGTTAGCCACTGCTAATACAAATTGTCTATGATGCAGAGAAGGCTTTCATCTGTCAATCATAAAATGTAGTGCACAGCCCAAAAGTCAGTTGTCTTATTAAACGCGTACAAAATATGAATTGGAAGAGTAGGCTAGTAGTATTTAGTTACTGGTCACTTCTAGGGGCACTCAATTTCGTAAATCCTTCAAAAATATTTTGACAGAAAATCATTGACTAGACGAATGTTAAATCTTGGATACCCTTCCTCCTCATCACAAAAGACCACATCTCAAACCTGAATGAATTGCCTGCTGCTTCCTATCAGAATAAATATGAGATATCTAAAGGCTTTACAAGTAATAGAAAATAAAACATCAACCCGAATCAAAAATAAACGTAGGAGTTAGTATACTTAGAAACAAATATCCATTTTGACTGGTGTGAGATGATCATCAGCAAGTGGAGTTATGAGGAGAGATATGAAACACGTTCTATCGTGGGCGGATAGATTTAGTAACAGAACAACATGTTTGAAGTTAGTGAAGCATGACATGTACAAAAAAGGAGTCACTAGGTAGTTTTATCGAACCGATAAATACCTAATCATACTACATGTATCATCGTTCGTGTTAAACTCTTATCGAACATTTTGCTGCTAAGGACAGTGGCCCACTAATTAACTCACTCTACAGGACTCATCGCAACGCAGCATGTATTGTTGTGTCTGTAACATTTCCTATTATCACCACCTGAAGCATAACTTAAACTCCAATCAACTTTATACCAGTCAAGAGGCCTAGATGCTTAGGTTAAGGCGGGCCAGGCTAGTGTTGTCATCAGGTGGTGTTACATTACTCTAGGTAAGCAGTTGCACCATGCAACTTAGTGTGTAATAGAAATTAGGTTAAGCAAATGATCATGCAAATAAGATATCTCTACTGATGGTGGAGACCATTAAGGCTATTCGTTTAATCTACTAGATGGTCAACAAAGAGGATGATGCATGTGATTCAATAAGTGAGCACTCGAGTTGTAAGAAATTAGTGACTGATATTGTTTGGCTTCGTGATTTAACAATATAAAGATGACGTGTACAGAGTGGTTTGTGTTCAAAATTCTTAATTAATGAACTGTGGAATCGATGTCAGTGATTACAAAGATGGTGAATTGCATAATATTTATTAAGAGAATGAAGAATGTTACTAAGAAGTGACATTAAAGTGGACTAAAGTTGGATAGTAGAATATAACAGGATCAAGTAATACGAAAGTTTCTGTAATTAATTGAAAAAGAAAGGGTAAGAACTTGCAACTCATTGTTGTATTGTTTATAAAGGTGGTTATGGTACTGAGAGTGGTGTAAGATCTTTTTTGATGGTTCTGTTGAAAATCCCTCCAAGTAACTTTTTCTTTAATTGTAATTCGTTGTGTTTCGTTTAAAATACGTTTGTCCCCCCTTTCTTAAACTGTTCAGTTGTACATTCTAATAACATTTAATCTCTAAATGAGATAGTTGCTATTTATTTTTATTGTAATATCTGTTTTTTCCTTGCGTTTGTGCTGGATTTCTATTATTCTCATGAACTTTATATACTTTGTTTTACTGGACGTTTTGGCTTGGGCGGCAGTCATATTGATCTGTTCCTCTTTTTGATTGTATTACTTGGTTTGACTGGATTTGTGCATTTCCAGATTGTGGGTGGACGCACATTTTTAGAAATTGTAATGTTGTATTGTAACACGTAACTTTTGATGCGTTGTTGTGGATATTTCTTTAGATTTAGATCTTACTTTCTGGATAGGCAACACGCAATCTATCCTAAAGGGATAGAGTAACATTTTTGTATATTATTTTAAACTTAATTGATTATCCCCATTTTTGGGATAAACTTTGGTTGAGTAACGGGTGGTGACATTTGTTTAGGTAATAATGTACATTTGTATAACTAATTTTATATAGAACCGTTCCTCACCCAACCATTTGTTTTGAATTTCGACCGGGCAGGAGTACGCGTATCTGAACCAAGCTTGACAGTTATTCTTCAGTCCAAACTGCCTCAGTTTGGATTCTACAAGTGGTAGTACAAACTATTTTCAAAAACACAAATCAGGTTTGCTAATACGAATGTTGATAGGTTTAGCTATTTATAACAGGGATGCGCGTTAGTCATGAAGTAAAATAATTAGGCCAGAACAGATAATTTAAAAGACCATGTCAACGTTTGTTTCATGCCCAGAATCCACTAGATTACTGTTGCATCTGAGCACGGATGGCCGATATTATCGATTGAGTTATTTGCAGCGCTATGTCCTTCAGCTAGCACCAAGCCTTGCCTTAATCTATTGCTCAGGCACAATAGTCCGACTGATTTATCAAGAAGCCAACTAGTCACTCACATGCATATATTACAACAACAACAAACTAATAATATACAAGACATATATAAAGTCTAGCCTTTAACTCATATGTCTGTCACACTATATTAACCAATCACATGTCTTCTTTCATATATGTCAATTACTCCATGTAGAGATTTTACTCATCCTGATTCTCAACCAGGTAGGATGGTGTTTGGAAATGCGGTGACAGACTTGTTTGGTTGTGCGCCCTTTGTAACTAGCTCCACATGGGCAAGACGGTTATTTGAAATGTATGCTTAGGGAAGGGCTTGCTTCGTACAAAAGGTGATAAAGCGACAAATGTGCAATATATGTCTCCAGTCAATTTCAACGCAAATAAATAAATCACAAATAGAGTGGGTATTGTAACTACTTGCAAGCCTTAGATATGTTGGGAATAAACACTTAGTGAAGCAGCCATTTCTACATGGGTAAATTTTATGCAACAGATTAGCCACAACACTGCCTCAAGAAATACGAAAGTAAATGACAAACTCTGTGTGAAAGTGTTACCACATTTGTTCAGCGACGCGTCGGAGATGGGTTATGGAACAGTTGCTTACGTGTGTGTCAGATGTTCGTATCAACCACTACATTGTGTTTTATTATATTGTAAAACTAGAGTTTCACTATACCGAGCTTAGACATGAGAGTGGTGTTGAGTGTAAAAGTGAGTGAAGTCTTCAGGGAGAGTTCCCACAAATTTTTCAATTGAGTGATGTTTTGTACGGATTCAATGATAGTTTCGTGTTACATTGAGGATGCAGCGAGTCGGTATAGTAATTTTGCAGCCAATCGTCTCTTAGTTGCATATCAGTATACGATTGTTGAACAGTGGTATAATATGGGGTTGTCACAAATCTGATGGTGAGACATCTAGAGATAGTCAGAAAGTAGGGGGTATTGGGTCTTGGTCTGAAAGTTCCACATTTTTTTAACATTGTTTCCAGGATGATGATAAAGTGTGCGGAGCCTGCCCTTGAGATGAGTGGGCTTAATAAACAGACGGTTATGGTTAGCTTGATTGGGATGAAACATGGAAGTCACATTTATTCTGTCACATTTCTCTTAGCAGTCGAAGTTGGTAAAAGCTGTAGCCTGGTTTAGATTATTCACCAAATTAATCACTGTTTTAAGTTCACCCAGCAGTTAATGATCCGTTCATTAAGATTACCCAAAGATTAATAATCTCGAAATAATTAAGCGTAAGGTTTTAATGCTGACCCAGAAAGGAATATTTAGTAACTTAATAAGTAGTAGTGGCAGTTGATGCTAATGAATCTGCCTCGCTGTAAGTTTATTACTTATCTTACACTGGTCCCATTATTGCACGAGTTTTTATGGTTCTGAAGGCGTGCCTTCGAATTTCGACCAGTTATCATTGTATATTTTTGTGAGACTTTCTCTGCCCCCTTCCCCAGGAAACGTAGTAAAAACATTATAAATGAATTAGTGCTTAGGCTACACGGTGTTTTAATATTCACAGCTCTTGTTTTCAGCTAAACAAACACGCATCCATATTTTTTGAATGATCTTCCTCTTTTAATCACGAAGGGTATAAAGTTGTCAGCTTCTACAGATAGAAAGGTATGCCAGTCTTAACACACTCTGCAGAGAGGAAGTAGTGCCTTCAGTTGTTGTACTGGACTTATCATTACAAACCGTCGATAAGTAACACACGGTTATTCGGTCAGCCGCACATAAGTGCTCGAGAAAAATCGGGAAGCTTACTTAGCAGAGTAAATACCGATTAGAATGACGCTGAAGAGTTAACAAAGCTGGCTGTAAAAATGGGAAGTTGCGCGATGGTTTTGGAACAAATACATTACAATGCCGATTTAAATTTCCTAGTGACTCTTAGAATGCATTGTTATACTGCTACTTCGTTCGTTACAAGTACACTGGGCGAATTTAGTTGACACATTAACGGAAAATGATAGAACCTACTTTAGTCGAGCTCACTAAGATTTTAGCGTCTTGTGACATGGTCGCTGGTAGTTATTTTGGACAATTAGCAACATGTCTGAAGAGGGGATACATGAGATCCCTACATCAAAGTTATAGTTAATACAACAATATTTTGGATAACAAAGTATAATATGACTTAGATACTTGTGTGGAGTTTACAGGTTCCTGACTTTAAAAAATAGCTTGAAATGCGTGTTAGTAAAACTCATTCATGCTGTCTTTATTAAAACCAGACTTGCTGATACAAACGAAAGATGAGATCCGTTCAAAGACACTTTACCAGTCAACCGGCTAGTATTCCTCCTCTGATCACCTACATACTTTGCCACTAACTTTATTTGTATCTGGACCTTTAAGGCTCAGAAAGCACTAGGAGTAAATGTACAGCCTAATGAAGTTGGTCTGACCCATACATTATCGTGGATACATGGTGTTATAAGGTATTCCAGAATAAGTATATTTCTGCAATCAATTAACAAAAGATAGACGTTGTGACTTGTTAGACAGGAAGTGTCTACAAAACACCATAATGCTCATACATCGTTTTATCAACCCAAAAACCCATTTCACAGTTAACATACAACAGTGGAATTTTGCAACCATTAATTGGTTCAGTAAAAAAGTTATTAGGTATTAAGAAGCCTAAGTAAAACTACAAACTTGTAAACGGTGCCTTGAATCCCTATAGTGAGCTGAATGTATAGAATGCTTTCAAATGCATCGTCATTATAGTCATTGCTATTATAAAATTCAACCAACATATATCAATTTCCACTTAGTAGATCTTTTCCTTTAAGGTTGATTTGATGAATATGTGACTGTTAAGCTCAAGTGTTTTCCGTTTGATCTCGTAGTTTTTACTTGGATTGTTATTCTCGCTTATTTCAAAATAATTATGTGAGGAACTAACAATCAGTGTTACCCTTAGTACTTACAATTTATGACTTGTGAAATGTGTTCGAGAATAAATCAGCTCATCGCTTCTATATATGTGTTGCTTTTACTTCGTTCTTGTTTGCATGCACAGTCATTACTGCATATTACGATTGCTTTCTTAGGACAAGTTCAATGAACCAAAACAGAAATTATATGTGACAGTACACACAACCACTTGGAATTTAGCAATATAACTGCCAAACTTCATTTCATTGTTTCTTCGATGGTGAACTACACTATAGATAAAACGCAACAGCGTGGAGTGTTTGTCTGTTAATTAATTTACATGGGTTAATGTAAAATAGAAAACTGTACCCCTCGCATCAATCCCTACAATCAGAAGATAACGTCAACTAATTAGTTGCCCCGTTCTATTCGTGAAACGAAGTTATGAAAAGCAAAGCTCTGAAACGATTAGATTGATGGTAGTATAAATGGATTAGACGGTTTCTTATTTATATTCTCCACAGGATGAATACCGTTGAAAACCAAGGAAACACTGAAAGTGTGGAATGTAACACTTCACGCTGGCCGTATTACGGATTGTTACACGTTCGTACTTGGACGTCAAAGTCCTACGTTCGACTTTCTGACTGGAGAGAAGATGCTCACTATTAAGGAGTCCAATACTAGAACAGAATAGATATGTAATCTTTCGTACGCTTTTAATGGTATCCAACCGAGATAACTCGTTCCAATCAAGACACAAATAAAATCAAATTGTTCGCTTTATTATTTCCATGAGAGCAAAGACAAATACTTTTGCAGAATAAGTGAATAAAACTCAGTTATTAAACTTTAAATGACCTGATTAAACACCAAAGTTGAACTTAACCATCTAAAAAACGATTATGTAACCACAAAAGGAATTGCTAAGTCTGATCAAAAGAGAAAACGTATTAAAGAAAACTTAGCGAGAGAATTATAACTATGAAAACAATTACGCAAAAGTTAAGTTACCAGATAAAGGCGCTAGTGTTGTCCTGATGAACACACCTGACTACATTGCCAAGTTGAAGACTATCCTAAGTGCCCAAGCAAGATTTAAAGCTGATAAGTTAAACAAAGACTTAACGTATTCCACAGAGATACGAATTACCAATCTACTGATGCAACTTCTAGAAAATTAACTAATTGATAACAAGACGTATAATAATTTGAAACCTAAAGAATCTCGGTTGCCGTACATGTATGGTCTACCGAAAGTACATAAACAAAACATTCCACTTAGGCCTATAACGTCAATGATAAATGCACCTCATCATAAGGTGGCTTGATGGTTAGCAGAGAAGCTTGAGCCTATCCGTCAACGTCTGTCTATGTTTTCCCTGAAAAACTCCTTTCATTTCGTTGAAATATTCGATAAAATTGACATTTCCGACATGTCTTTAGTTTCCATCGATGTAACATCCTTATTTACCAATATGCCACTCCTTGAAACCATTGACATTATATGCCAACATTCTGACCTACTTCCTCTACCAGTAGTTGAATTGAAACGACTATTACTTTTGTGCACAAAGGACATCCAGTTCCGATTCTACAATAAGATATATCGACAAATTGATGGTGTTGCAATGGGTAGTCCATTAGGTCCTATCCTAGCAGACATTTTTATGGCCAATCTTGAAAACAAAAAACTAAAAAAGGTGATTGGGGAAATGACGCATTATTCAAGGTACGTGGATGATACCTTCATCGTATGCAACAATAAACAACATGCTAACTACTTATTGAAAATTTTCAATCAAGCACATAAAGATATTCAATTTACCATGGAGTTAGAAAAAGACAATAAACTTCATCTCGTGGATATTGCCATACAACGTCGAGGAGATGCAACAGTGCAACAGTCGATCTACAGAATAACGATGTGGAATGGATTGTTCTTGAATTTTAACAGCTTCTGTCCAATTCATCACAAAATCGCATTAGTGAAAACATTGTTTCTCAGAGCCGAAAAGATTTGTACTTCATATATGATAGATTCAGAACTCACTAATATTAAACAGCATTTAAAAATGAATGGCTGCCCAGAAAAATTCATTGACAAATACAGTGAACAAAAGCCTGATAAACCAAATGAAACTACAGTCCACAAGAAGTCTATTTTCATTCAACTCGACTTTAAAGGTAATGATATTGCTGAAACAATCAGAAGAAAACTCAGCTCAGCTTAAAATAGAACTTATTATGCTGCTAAACCGTTTATATCATACATAACAACATGTTCACTGAAACAATCAAAAATCGACAGGTATCCTTCTCATGTTACCGCCAACTGTCTGTATAAATTTACGTGTACCTGCAGTAGCAGTTATATTGGCCGAACAGAATAAAGGGCCTACCTACGATTTAATGAACATGTAATAGTTGCATAGGCTCTCGACATTGATGCTGACCATGTTTATTTTAGCGGACACAACTAGTTAAATGCGCGCTGTCACGCATCTTCACCAAATCACGACTCGAACCACCGTGGGTAGCATCTCTCTCTAGTTTGCCAGCCTAGACGTTGCTATCCCATTAAAGCTCTGTATACGATTAAATATAATTACTCTTCCAGTCTTCACTGCCTTCTGATTTTTTATTCGTAAGAGTGGCTCCATTTGATAGAAGTGGCTTTAATTATACGACAAGCGTAACTTAATCATATTTCTGAGTACACTTCAAACATGTCCAGAAAAATCTACGACTCACAGGAAAAAAGACATTTAACAGCGCCATCGCTAAGCATCTAATTGACACAGGACACCAAATTGATATTAATGAATCATTTAAAGTGTTCAATAGACAAAAGACTTCAAATCTAAATATATGGCGAAGCAATTGCCATTAAACGATTGAGACCAAAATTAAGTGTTCAAAAAGAAACTGTTGTAAGCATTTATTTACCCTGGTAACTTAAGTTCCCCGTTATTATTTTCATAGTTATAATTCTCTCGCTAAGTTTCTTTTAATACGTTTTCACTTTTGATCGGACTTAACGATTCCTTTATTGGTTACATAATCGTTTTTTAGATGGTTAAGTTCAACTTTGGTGTTTAATCAGGTCATTTAAAGTCATTTAATAACTGAGTTTTATTCACTTTATTCTCAAATATTTCAAGCCACTTCTTATTGTGTAATCATTTGACCTCTGATCTCTGTTTTGCCTTCTGGTACCTTCTCTTGGATCGTGTATATATTGACAGCATTTTCTCCAACATTTTAAGCCATGTTCACATGTTTATGTAATCTTGATTTCAACTAACTCCATCGGTTCTCATCAGCATGTTAAAACTTGTTTCGAATATTAATCTTGTCAAACATTATTCTAGGTTGTATGCAGCTGATGAGAAACCAACGAAATGAAATGAATTCATCTTATTCTGCACAAATATTTGTTCTTGCTCTCATGAAAATCAAATTGGCTAAGACTACTTAAGAATAATAAGTAGTAAGACGCAATACAAAAAGAGAAACATTTAAATGAATCATAAACTTTCTTCATTTTAATGAAATAGTAGTTTGGACAGCTTCAACATGATGAGAGTTACCGATGACAATCAATGGTAATATTACTCTTACAAGTTGTGAGTATACACCTTGACATGTTTATTGGATACATTCTGATAAAACAGCGTTTTGCAGGACTGACGATGTAACTGGTCTGTTGTATCTCCCATTCTAAATATGTCTGAAAAAATCCTTCCAAACTCAACAATGAAACAATCATGATGTATTACCTATGCCTATTATGATGTGGACTACGGCCTATCACGATATATGGATTCAGCAACCTTGACAGGAGCCATTAGAAGAAAACTCGGACGCTAAAGTCGTTCTATGCCCACACATCTACCCTGTGACTCCTAGACCCATGTTCATTTGTTTTCAGATCAATTGGATTACGGTCATGATAAGTAGAAGGGAAACATCAACTGTGAATAAACTTTACAAAAGTTACTATGAATTAATCTAACACAAGTTGAATACAAGATCACAATGAATTAATTAATACAACTAGATGTTATAGAATTTACATTTGAGCAATTTTTGCATTTGGGTGAAGATAACCCATATTGGTTTATATGAAAACCTGATAAGAGGTTAACAAATCAAAGTTACTAATTTGAATCCGTACAGAATGTATTGGCTTATTTTTCTGCACTTGTACTTTCATCAGATAGCGGTGTGAGATGGGGAAGAAGGTGCAGACTTGAAAACTTCAACATAATTAATTCCAAATATTATTGTCGTCAAACAGATAGAATCTTACTCCCATTTGCTTAATAATAACAATCACAAATGAGAATTAGTAAAAGTTCACAAAGTATAAAACATCTTGTTAGCTGATGATATTCTAACAACGGAAAGATCGCTGATCGTAATTGGTAGATGGTGTTGATGGGTGAAACGATGAAGAATTGGCACAATTAAATATATACTAACTCACCATTTTATTACTTGTGATTTCCATCATCTTATCTATTATTCTTCCAAGATTTTAAGGGAAGATTGCGTGGTGTTGCATAGAGAATTAAGGGCTTCTAGTCGAGTGTATGGTGATACATTCCACTTGGTAATTCTATTATTGTATGCCAACGCAGTGGCACAGAGGGTTGAATGTTTGCCTACCTGATGTCTCTGCGTCGGAATCTGGGGTGCGCACTGCTGAGGGATTCCATACCAGAACCGGACAGCTGTTCACTGCTCCCTACTTTTCAATCGTACTCTACCAACAACAATCTCTGTCATAAATATATATAGAATCAATTAAACATTCCAATCTCCACAAAAATAACCATCTCAATTGAATCTCATAAATGTTTTAGAATATGACTATAATGACTAGAGTTAATAGTGTAGTTGATATGTAGTGATGTGAGCATTTTTCTTACCATTTTAAAATATTATAACTATCTTTTTATTTCTTAAGGTCATGAAAATACCACCATATTTTTATAAAAACAATCAGGTCATTTTTGTTGTAACGTAATTAATTTCTACTTTTGTGCATGGAATAATTCAATGAATTTCTTAGTAAATTACATAAGAGATACCATGAACAAAAGCGGATTGTCTACATTCCACTAACCTCTAGTTACCTATTATCTATAAATCTTGTATATCATACAAACAATAGAAAATTTGGGAAGGTTTCCCAATTCAAACATGACTGGAACTAGTGGATGGGAGAAGATGATTCGATTGTAGTTTATTTATCCCCTGATTATTACAAAAACAAGAAGATTATTGACATAAAAGAATTTTTCTATATTGTAAAATAAACTACAGTATATATTTTATTCAGAGAATGTTTGGTAATGTAACATGATTAGAGTTAAGTGTATATTACATACTGATAATATCAACAGCAGAAATCATAGAGACTGGGAAGCACAGAATGAATGTACTATCATCAACCAATCATAGCTCACATAAGCTGAATGCATAAGTTAATTCCTAAATGTAGTCACTATTGTACACCACTGAAAAGTCCTACATTACGATTAACCAATAATAAATTTATGGTAAAGATAGGTCATCAGGTTACGTTATTATATAAATCGTGTAAATCCTAGTTTTATCCGGTTTCAAATGCAGTTTCATCGTTAGAAACATTTGATGCAAAGTAGGCAATAATGGCTTGATTATTAAAAACAAACACTGAAACCTTAAGAAATATGATAATCTAATTTAAAAGAACACACTGCAAACACAAAAGTATTTACTTCACTTGTAAAACTGTTATGATGCGTGAAATTTAATGGTGGGTGACCGAATGCCAAATGAGCTGTGCCTAGTCGATAATTGCACGTCTTCCCTATGCCCATTGAGTCCGAAGGTGAAATAAGAAGAACACAAACCAACCAGACAACACTAGCGAATTGCGAATTCTATTTACATAAATACATCGATTTTTATATCAATTAATTTACAGTGATTATTCATCAAGTGAAATCATCAACATTTTATTAATACAATGAAATACTGTCAAACTGTACTAAGGAGTAGAACTCACATTGGAATCAAATTAATGTGATGACAGTTTACAAATGAAGCTTACAAAAAATCAATACATCTTCTTACGTTCATTTAAATCAATCATTGTATCTTTGGGAATTAAGAATCCCCAACAAAAGCTTCATCATCATTTCAGCAGTAGTCATGACTATATCTTCCGGTATGAAGTGCATCTACAGGCGTCTGGTTTTTAAATATTATAAACATGTAAGCACCTATCAAAACTAAATGTTTCCACAAAATTACCTTCGAATGAACAAAGGATGTATGTACAATATAGAATTTAGTACCTGCCACATTAATTTCCGTTAGTTAATCATAGGAATTCTTTCTTTATCATTAATCTTACATGCGTTTTCAAGTTACCTTTGCGAAATTTTACATATGATTATTACATTTAGTCCATAGATTTTATTATAATATATTTAGTTGTAGTAGTAGCTTTGGTGTAACTGAGGACCAAAATTTCACATGATACATCACTAAATGCAGATGCAATAATCTACCGATATGCTTCTAAAAAGACAATGTGATTGTGACATTTTTGAATAGTAGTTAGTATCATTATTGAATAAGATGTTATAAACAGGAATTTAGATGATGGTGTATAAATAGGTCAGATAAAATGTTGTACATGACTGACTGTAATTTCCTGTTGTTAGAATGTAGGACTGTAATTGATCAGTCTCTTCTGCTAAATAAAAATCGTGATAAAATTATCTTGATATTACCTTCAGTCACAAGTTTTAGTATATATGATGTGCAATAGATTCCATGACTGCGTTTGAACAGCAAGGTAAAAATCGATATAGTGATGCATATACATCCGGCTGACGAGTACCGAATGGGACGAAACGCCCATCCTAAATTCTGCAGTTAGGTACACACCATTCTATATTAAAAAACTGGTATGAATAATTTCAGGGATTCTATTCTAAAGCCAATATGACTATTGTGATGACCTTTGCTGAGGAAGCTCCCCAATGGGACTTGTAATTTGACTATGACTTATGAAGCTTTGGGAACAGCGATCAGTTGAAATTTCGCAGTGACCGAAACCTACCTCAGAGGCATAGATAGAAGGTACAAGCACCAACAAATGAGAGCTAAGACCGAGTTATTTACTAAATGTGAAACAATTGCTTTTATATATCACTTGTTGTAACAAACAGTAATAGAAAATATAGATTAATTAAACACTGGACCAAAGGTGTTATATGTATAAGCTGCGATAATGAAGGCATAATAGGGATACATTAACGATGGAAGAGTAACAAGTGTGATAACAGCTAACAAGTCTACGCAAAGCTGAAAATGTACGAAATTTAAACAGTATAGTTACTAAATATTCAACATATTCAGTGTAACATTAGGGGGTCCAGATACCAAGAAGGACAAACTCTGCAGAATATGATTTTGATTAACATTTCCGAATATTACTTCCTGGACCTTTGAGAAAAGAGTGCGTGGTGTTGCATAGAGTATTGAGGGCTTTTAGTCGGGTGTGTGGTGACACCTTTCACGTTATTATGAATACGATTGTAGACTGATATGTTAAATCATGCAAGCAACTATCGAGCACTATGTTATCAGACATAAATCACCCGCTTCGTTTACATATTCCACCTTGTGTATCATGTGGCAAAACGAGACGTAGATAAACTAGAATTCATGTACTTAAGAAAACGTGAAAATACTCCAATATTCCGTATCTGGCAAATATCCTATGGGATGAAGAAGTCATAAATGCCAATCTAATTAGAAATTTGTACTCTCTAAACACACCTTATCAAAGAACATACAGACTCCTGTTTTTTATGTAACTGTAATCTCAATTTTGCATATAAAAACGCATATTATATTTATTTGCTTATTTACTTTTATTGATATTATATGTATATGTATATATATTTGTCAGATGTGTGCGTAGTAAAAGAGTAACTTGTTGAGATACTATTTCCTGAAAATTCATATTGTGCAAAACGTGACATTGAATGAGGCTCTTATTATTGCTATTATTGTGTGGGTAGACGATTGATGATCGCCATTCAGACAGCGAAGAAAAACTAGCTGTTTATGTGGCTATCATTCAGTGGTGACGTACCCAGCAAAATGTTAATGTAACGGTTACACAGATCAAAGAGTGCGTGATGTTGCATAGAGAATTAAGGGCTTCTAGTCGAGTGTATGGTGATACATTCCACTTGGGAATTCTATTATTGTATGCCAACGCAGTGGCACAGAGGGTTGAATGTTTGCCTACCTGATGTCTCTGCGTCGGAATCTGGGGTGCGCACTGCTGAGGGATTCCATACCAGAACCGGACAGCTGTTCACTGCTCCCTACTTTTCAAACGTACTCTGCCAACAACAATCTCTGTCATAAATATATATAGAATCAATTAAACATTCCAATCTCCACAAAAATAACCATCTCAATTGAATCTCATAAATGTTTTAGAATATGACTA
Organism: Schistosoma japonicum; assembly: GCA_025215515.1. NCBI lineage: Eukaryota > Metazoa > Platyhelminthes > Trematoda > Strigeidida > Schistosomatidae > Schistosoma > Schistosoma japonicum. Next base: position 31,963,333 of record CM046064.1, on the reverse strand, counting down.
TAATGACTAGAGTTAATAGTGTAGTTGATATGTAGTGATGTGAGCATTTTTCTTACCATTTTAAAATATTATAACTATCTTTTTATTTCTTAAGGTCATGAAAATACCACCATATTTTTATAAAAACAATCAGGTCATTTTTGTTGTAACGTAATTAATTTCTACTTTTGTGCATGGAATAATTCAATGAATTTCTTAGTAAATTACATAAGAGATACCATGAACAAAAGCGGATTGTCTACATTCCACTAACCTCTAGTTACCTATTATCTATAAATCTTGTATATCATACAAACAATAGAAAATTTGGGAAGGTTTCCCAATTCAAACATGACTGGAACTAGTGGATGGGAGAAGATGATTCGATTGTAGTTTATTTATCCCCTGATTATTACAAAAACAAGAAGATTATTGACATAAAAGAATTTTTCTATATTGTAAAATAAACTACAGTATATATTTTATTCAGAGAATGTTTGGTAATGTAACATGATTAGAGTTAAGTGTATATTACATACTGATAATATCAACAGCAGAAATCATAGAGACTGGGAAGCACAGAATGAATGTACTATCATCAACCAATCATAGCTCACATAAGCTGAATGCATAAGTTAATTCCTAAATGTAGTCACTATTGTACACCACTGAAAAGTCCTACATTACGATTAACCAATAATAAATTTATGGTAAAGATAGGTCATCAGGTTACGTTATTATAAGTGGTGACGAAACTTATTTAGAAATCGTCCGTATACTTCTTTTTCATTATTTTATCGTTATATAATCGTTTTTTTAATAACTGATAATTTCTAAACTTTTTATTTGGTCTCTTTATTTCGTGTTATCAACTTGTGTAGTCAACTGTATACGAAATTTAATTCACATGTTGTCACTATTCACTTAATACATAATCATTGTAAAGAATCGGTTGAGTTGCACAACTAACATGAGATTGCATTTTTCAAACTTGATCGCTATATAATCATTCTTAATTAACTTTACACTCGGTGTTATAATAATAATTACTATTATCATTACATTACTATTTATTTAACACCGCTTACTTGTATTGAATCTATGCACAAATGATAGGTTGTATATTATCATAATTGGATGTCGTGGAGACATTTGACTATCAATTTGGATATCGCAAAGTAATCTGAATTAAACAACCCATGGTTACCAAGACCTGACACGGGACAGTTGTTTCGTTCTAGCGAGGTACTCTTCAGCGGTGCACACCCACGACCCTCTGACTCTGTGGCGAACGCCTTACCGTTAGACTACTGAGTCGGCTTCTAACGGCTGATATTTCTAATTCAATCAGTATATTATTGTTGTACTCGCATAAGAAACTAATTGAAAAGAGAGAGTTATTCTCTGGATTTGTTATTTTTAATGTCTTCATGAGATTATTTACTGAATGAAAACCAAAATGTGTTTCATCTTTTCAAGTTTAGGATAACTGTCAAATAATTAAGGGAGAAACTGTCTCCATATGCGTAAACATTTATGAAGAGCTATATTTCATAGCTATGAATTTCCAGACTCTCAACAGCAGGCAATTTGTAATTAGATCATTGTGCTCAGATACAATGTATTGTGATACACAATCTTGGATTGACCAACAATAAAGCAAAATCTGACATCAATTGCTTGCACAGAATTTCATAATTTAGTTTTATTGGTTAGCAAGTAGCTTAAAAACAGAATTCAGTAGTCAGTGTCATTTTTAATGAAGATGCATTGTATCAGGTATATGAAGCCCATAGCCTGAGTTTTGTCATATTTGGGAGTGGGTGGCTAAATGTACTTGTTACATCGTTGTGCATACCCATACAAGGTCTGAAACACTGTTCATTCATGTCAAACTCTATCGAGTTCTTCACTGAGCTACTTAGTCTAAACATGCATACTTACGTGATGAGCATGTAAAACTAATTTGAATGTACTTGTATCTTCCAAATGGTATTATTATAGACCTCTTTGATCAGTATTTATTGGCGTTTGACATCGATAGATAGAGTGCTAGCTGCAATCTGAATAACAAAACCTGGATGCAATTATATACAGCTGATGAGATCAAACAGCAGAAAACCATGATTCTACGCTCCACTCGCCAACCACAATACAATTTTAAACATAATTCTGAACTATTTCTAAATACATGCGATTCACTCAGGATGGACATACGGCAATTAAGACTGATAATTATCAGTCCATAACTACATCAACGTAAAAACAGTTCTGACGTATTTAACACTTACTCTTGTTTATTTCATGTAAAGTTCTTTACATATAAGTATGCTATTTCACAGTGTTAAATGATTAATATTGACTTCTGTTAATTATTCATTTTAGACTTATATTAGCGGTTCGAATTTGTTATCAACTGAAACTGCCACATTAATCACAATTCTTGTAATCATTTGGGTTTCGGTTATTCGGGTATGTGATAAGCCATTCATATGCATCGAGTTTAGAATAGTTAAATAGTAGATCAAGTGAACTCGAATTCCATTAAAATAACTCAACATCATACTGAATATCCATATTAGTCTATTGTTTATTATAACAAATCCTAGTTTCAAAATTGTAACATTTAATGTTTACTTACTAATCTTAGATTAGTTATCAACTGAAATCAAATTAAACAATTGTACTGAACTCAATGTTTGTTTAATTATCATTCATGATTAATCAATGGCATACTTTATTTCTTCAAAAGGAACAATTATTATTAGGAATATGTTGGAATAAACCAGATCGAATAATCAGTGAGAAAATTTGTTGATGTCAGTGTTTTGCACTATTAACTCTAATCTGTCAATCTCTATTGTCAATGTACATTCTCAGTAGATTGTTTCAATGTTGTTACTCAGTTTAAAGTTTGAGTGAAGAAAACAATAAAGTCAAGTCACTGAAGATAATTTTCGACAATGTCCTACATTGATGTTATACAATCATATTTATAGTGAATTTTAAGCGAAAATAAATATTCATTTATTGTAAATTAGAAAGTGATTACAACATAAATTCATTCAGTGGTTTCAATTATCACAGGAACCAACAGTTAGTTTCTTCATAATTTAATTATTGATTGGGAGTTCTAAGATGGAAAATTATTTACCAACTGACACTTTGACATGAAATAAAGTGTACATTTATCCAAGCAGATACATCATTGCATAATTAAGGTAAAGAGCATATTGTAAAAAATTCTTTCATTGAAATAGTCATTAGAATATATTGGATGAACATAGTCAATACAATATAATCATAATGTGTACATTTGTAAATAATTTCTGGTATCATTTCATTGTTCATTACAAAGAGAATCTGGTAATTGAACAAAATCATTGACTAATCCAATTGGACGTAAATAATATGAAAAATATTCCAGCATATACATCATTTCGGGTGTTACATAATGAAAAGTAATGCCAACATCACTAAGTAATGACTAGGTAGTATTATCATTTCACGATGTTGTTGTTTGTGTTTATTGTCAGTGAACGATTGTAGAAGTAGAAAGTAATAAAGGTGAATTGTTAGTAAAACAAAACACATTAACATGGTTGATTATTTTATATAACTAGACGACTTTAGTTAGATGACCAATGCCAATCTGAAATATTTGTACAACTGTTATGCTCTAGTAAAGGATTCATTAAAAGTGTTCATCAACGATTCCATTAAAAGTCAAACCCAACTCAACCTTCAAACTTTGAGGTTAGTGCCTAATATTTGGATCAATAAGTAAGTATTCAACAGCTCATGTTTCTAAGCAGTTAATTTGTGATGTACTGGCCGACTATCAGTTACTGTTAATTGTTGGAAACTGCTTCACTTTTCACATGAATAAACCTTGTCAGCTCATGGCTGTATAATGGAACTTCGAAATTAAAACTGTTACTAGTAAGCATATGATCCTTATTACTTTTGTTGTAGTCACAAAAACACCCAATTATATTGCATAATTATTTAACTACTATTGAAATACGATAATTACTTAAGAGATTGTAAAATCTAAACCATTGTAAGGTTCATTATATCTCTGTGAATCAATTAATATCATCTTTGTATATGATAGATGAACATTTTATGAATAAAGAGTTCATTACATAACTGTTTGAAATGAGTTCCAGCTTCAGGTGCAAATGCTGTATATGATTTTAAAACATTTTTGACTGATTCTACCTGCTTATGAAAAATATTGAAATGAATAAATCACGATTCAAACTTACAACTATGTGCTTAAAAACTTAAGTGACTTGTAAATCATCGCTTTATTGATAATTAGTACAGTAAGCTATTTTAAGTGACTATTGGGTGAGTTTATTTTTACTTGTTCAGCTTATAAGCACTCGGTTTTGACAGGTTTTACGCAACTTCTTGAGAGATGTCGCTTTATTCTAATAGATCATTCGATTAGTGTGACGCTTAAATATATACTCTTAAAAATTGTACAAAGCTCGTATGAGGACCAATAAATTTTGTGATTGGAGGGTGCTAAAGAATTGGAAGTAGTAGATACATTTAGTAACCCGAGAAAGCTCTTTTCATACGACCGAACAACTGACAGGAATAAATCCAGTACCACTGAAACAACCCATAAATTCACTAGTATATCAAAAACAAATTTTCAAGATTGTCACACATGACTGGGTAACATTTTCCAGGACTGGACTGCTGCTCCAACAACTTTGATGGTATTGTCTCATTCTTCTTGACAAATGATGACTGATTCACCTAATGAAGAGGAGGTCTCAAAGGAGTATCAACTTCTGACCTGCAACAAATTACCAGGTTCAGACGGCTTACACACCAACTTTTTAAAGAGATATGGCAAAATTTGGTCAGAAAACTGACAGGGTTGTCTGGTTAGTTTCTTTCTTTTAAAAGAGTCTGTGCAGTTAATGTAACAACCATCAGAGATTAAATCTACTCTCAACCGCTTTTAAACTATTGGCTTCCGTCATACTTCACAAATTATGCAAAACCCATGAAAGATTGATTCTCTGGGAGCTGGTTCGTTTTTGATCAGGTCATAGATGCATTGATCACAATTTCACCCTATATAAATTATTGGAACACCATTACATGTACTTCAGGCCCACAATCATTAATTTTTGTGATATCAGAGTGACCTTAGATTAGTTGAATAAAACTGTGCCCTAGTATTACCAGTTGGAGATGAATGTGCCCGAGAACTACACTAGCAGCTTAAAAGCTCTGTACACAAACAACTTTATCAGAATGGGGGTAAGCCACCTCTCTCCACTGTTGAATCCGAAATTGGGGTTAGGCAGAGTTGACTTATCTCATCATTCCTCTTTAACCTTCTTAACGATGATATTCCGGAAATAGCTTTGAAGAAAGTGGATTTGTTAGCTGGAGAATGATATTTTGGTCTTGATTATGTGGATGACATTATTCCTCTGCACAATAATACGCATGACATTCAAATTGCACTTAATACATCAGCAATTAGTATCTGTAGATATTGCGTATAATTTGTACCTTCCAAATGTAAATTACTTTTTAAAATAGTGGCATGGGTCTATATCTGCTTCCATTATTTGTAGTAAATCGTTAGAGGTAATAAAAAAGTTTATATATATAGGTATCCGTGTTCATTTTAGTGGTGGTGCATCAAAAGTGATCAGTCTTTACATAGGGAAAAAGAGGTCAGGTTATGCCAGTCTGGGTCATCTATGGCATTGTTGCGATATGAATTTGAATGGTAAATATTGGGTTTGGTAACGCTTCTGTGAGACCAGCTCTGCCTTATACAAGTGAACTATGTTTAACCATCGTTGTTTTTGAAAGATTGCTGGCATCCAATGTTTACATAATGCCAGGAATACTGAAGTTTAACAATGTTTGTTCGTATTCAGTAAAACACAATCCAACTGGTCTAACAATCTTGAAACATCAGCTTCATTGGCTCTATCATGTTTCATTAATGTCATCTAAACGACTAACATGTCGAACATTATTTGCCAAGAATGGAATTACATGCAAAAACGGAGAGGCAATCACTTCAAGGTCTTTTATTCTCGACTGATAACAAGCTGTATAGAATTGGTTTCTGTCGGACAGTTGAGTGTTTAGGATTGAGTTCTTGGAGATAGTGAAAAAATTGATGGCTTCAAACGTCGTTGAAAGGTAGTGGTGATCCTGTTTTAACTTTCCATCAAACTCTTTATAAAACTGAAGCGATCTTTCTCAATAAAAAGTATTTCTTGGCTATGTTTTGCACCAAATTATATCACTCATGTGATTTTGTTGCTGTTTCTTTATCTGCGCCTTTCGATAATGCTTCTCACTTTTCATTTCTCTACCGTATCATATTCCCAATTATGTAATGCATGCAGTTTTGAATGCAAATTTATATACATATATCATAATTCTGGCTTAGTTTATAATGACTGATTATCTTCCATTGTAGCAAAAACTCATTTTTTCTAACAGTGAACACTCACACCTGTTCTGAGGAATGAACCCAAGAATTTCATATTTCATCGAATGATGTTGTATTTAGATCAGTCTGTGGAAATTCAGTAGTCCGTATTTACGAGTCTAGTCAATCTGTGATACAGATCGACGATCTTCTAGCATCAGTAGGTGACCGTCATTTATACGATTCAGCGAACACCGTAGGGCAGTTAATAGTGATCACATACTTGTTATGATTATTTCATAGAAAGCTGAATAGTTCATATATCTTGGTATGATTCTTCAATCAGTTGTTCATAGTTTCAAAATAAGTGGTATGGATTTAAGTACATAACAGTTTTACATTTTAACCGTATAGCTTATTATGTAACAGAATTACTTTCACCATATTCAATAACACGATACAGAACATTTATCAAAACACCATCGGTAATTAACAAAATCTAGTCTGTTAATTAGTGCACCCAGGTACAAATAGTGACTGAATTTGTTAGGGTCTTATTCTCCAGCCCATATAAAAGTTATTCCATCATATGTATCTGATCTTATTTAGTTCTCTAAGTGAACATCACAATCCCTGAGAATTTCACTTCGAAATGTACATACAAAGGTAAATATATGTGAAAATATGAACAGACGAAGTCAAAATTTACTTGATGTGGTGCTGCGTATGAGAAATTTGAATCCAGTTCAACAGGGTGCCAATTCAATTTTAGATATGATGCGAAATTCAGCAGTGAGTCAGGTGAATCCCATTGAAATCGATCACGATTAAGTATATCATGTACATCGAATAGACGAACGCCAACTGCTTGTCCACAAATACCTAAATAAATTGTTGCATAAGTATACAAATTAGCTATCATTCATGCAGTCCTAGGTTCATATTCTTCATGGCTTTTTCGACTATTTCAAATATAAATGTCATTCATTGTGTTTTTCTAACTCAAATTATTTGACTATATTCACATTTATCAACTACAAAATGAACTTACTATTAGTCACGTTGTAGTTTACTTATAGAGCTAGATATGTTTTGTACATGAGTGTCAACTAGTCAAAACTAAGATCCGATGTTTCCCGTTAATTGCTTCTAACCTCTATTTCACATGGTATGTGTGTGCGATCAGTAAGTACTAGACAACTAGTGGCACTGTTTACTACTTAGTAACTAATTCGTTTACTCGGAATGTATTTTTGCAGTATTCAAAAACGGTCAATATGACAGGTGCGTTTCCATGAATGTTTGTCTTACAAGTTATGTATGGTTAAAAATCAATAGCGTCACATTTCACTTTGAATACCACCACAATATAGCAAAATTTAAAGTTTCACATCACGCAAGAACTTTAATTAAACATCTGTTCGAAACTAGGAATCACTAGACTGCCATATTATTTTGATATGGAACTCCACAGTAGTGTGAGTTAATGACTTTACAGGTAATCAAATCAGGGGTAACTGCTTAATCTGCAAACGTCGAATTTCCATCCATTGATTCACATTTCTAATTCACGACACAATAAAACCACTGTTTATTAATTAGCCGTCCCACATAGTGCGCATTTGTATTATTGAAAACCTAATAACGGTTACTTAAGAAATTATGATAATATTCACTCTTGTAATATTAACGAGATAAAATTGATTCATCATATATTCAAGAATACAAAATTGTATGGACTAGAAATAGACAGTATAACTACGAAACTATTGTCAGTCAGACTTAATGATAAACCCCAGTTTAAATGGGCACGATGATGATAAAGAATTTCGCATAATATTGATTCTTCAATAACATGACTTTCAAGGACAAATATAGTGCCACAAATGACGTGCATTTGGAAAGAGACTAAAAATGAAGTATCATAGGCCTTAAATAACAGTGTTTTCGTAATTTCTAATTAGAATGTTTATTAGTAAAACTATTATGTACTGACTATACGTGCATTACATTAAAATATCCGTTTAATACTATTAATTCCACTCACTCATCTTTATATCTTCATCGACCTCATAGTAAACTGAACAGTTAGGATGTTTATCAATCGACTTTTCTACAATATTTTTCAATGCTTCTCTAGATAGGATATAACCCGCACCGCCGGAAAAAAACCCATTTTGAACAATAGTCTAAAAGATAGAAAACGGTACGTAACGGAAAATAATAATTTGAAAGTACACTGTTCTAAATATCCCCACTTGAATAATTTGTGTACAGTCTGTGTACCTAAAATCTCTACTCTAATAAAATCGCTTTAAAAATATTCAACAGACAAATGTAATAGAGAAGTAATATCAAAAGAAATCAGAGAGAGAGGCCCAAACTTTGTTGTAGTAAATCCTATATCCAGTAGTCTGCAATAAAATAGAAATGTTTGTGATATTTCAGTGTTTTGGAAGCTGAATTTCCGACATTTTATGGCTTTCAGTTGTTCCTTAACTTCATCTAAGTGAGAACTTCATTTTCTTAATGGAGAAATAAGCCTTCCGGTTCACCTTTTGAGGGAAATAAAGTGATGAAAATTGTGTAGCACGTATAATCCATGGTAATTTGCTTTAGATTGTAGTTTGATGCATTCTTATTAACAACATAACCATTTGCAATTTTGGGCGACGGCAAATCTTGAAATGAAGCTACTGAACGCACAATATTTTACTAATGCAACTATCATCTTATGTATATATATATATGTATATATGTTTACACTTATACATGCATATGTATGAGATCCAAAACTTAAGTGGGTGCTTTCGATAGTGGTATTCTCTGAGCTAGCCATTGTTGTTACATCTACTGTATGTGTTACGCCATACTCCATTTCAGTCCATTCTAATGACCTTGTTAGTTGTTACTCAATTTTATGGGTTTTGATGTTAGCCTTTGTCTGTGTACTCTTGTAAGCTCTAGTTTTAACTGACCTCTGGCCATGTAATTGATTGACCTCTTCCATATATGTTTTCAAATTTAGTTGTGTGGGAGCATTTTGAGAGAAATTAATCAGTTGATAAACCAATTCATAAGTTATTCACTCAGCCTGATTCAAGTTGGTGAATGTAAACTACAGTCAGTCAGATCACATGGTAATCTCGATTAATGATTGAAAATCTTGAGTGACAAGACCTAAAATAGGTTAAAATGGAGCAGATAAATTCATCCTCTATTCTACCTAGATTCTGAGTTAAAATTTTATTTCCCCTCTTTCTATTCACCAATGTATTTTATTTCTAGTCATTTTAAGATTACAGATTCTACATTAATATTTCAACTCCTTTTAGATTCATCTAGGTATTTAAATCTAGCTGTGCAGATGTAAAAGATTATTTCTGGTTCAGTTTCTTCAGACATCGTTCAATGATTGTGCAGATGTAAGAAGTCTGCATTAACAAATATGTGTTTTAATTGTAATTGCACTGCACTATCTAACTAACCTCCTTTGCCAAACTGACATTCAAATATAAAATACCACAAAAGACAATATATGAAATGAAGATATATATTATTTACCGGAAATCTATGCCCAAGCATAAACGGCATATCAGGTGAATAATGTTGTAAAGCATCTAATAAATTTTCCATAATTACATAAGTATCATCATCTGCTTTAAGAAAATAATCATAGTCATCACGAAATTGATAAATATACGAAGTGCTGTACTTATTTTATTCCATAAGTACCTTCTCTCTTCTGGATACGCTAATTTTAATTCTGTTCATGTAAGAAAAATTAAAAAGTAATAATAATCATAACCGATGCTAAAATCAGATAATTACTTCGTCTAGAATAAAATGAACCCAAAAGGAAGACAAATTGTTGAACTATTGGAACGTGTGTTGAGTCGAAAGTATTTGACGTCTAATTCATGGTAGCTGTATTTACAATTCGATTAATTAATAACCTACCGGATATCTAAAGTCAAATAAAATGATCAGCTTAATAATGATTAGTTATTTTAAAAATTTAATTTAATTTAAAACATTTCTGAAATAAAATGTGAAGCTTTTATTTAGAAATGTTTGTATCGTCCTGTTGATATTAAGGGCTGCAATCATAGTTTCCATATTGTACAACTTGAGCGGATTGTCACGATATGATGTTGTCATGAGATTTGTTATAGTGGAACTACGACTGGCAAGTGGAATACAAAATAACTGTATTACCCAATCTGGATTACTTCTTATTGTTATGTCGTAAGAAATTGGGTGATTGGATAGATGGCCAAGTGCCAATTGCTAGTGCCTAGTTGGTTATTGCGCGCCTGCCCTCTGCCCACTTAATCCCAATCCGAAATAATGAGACAATGTAGTAACAGTAATTATGCTGAACGGGAGGATAGGGCAAGCGGAGCGTAACAATAATAGAAACAA